>CM076578.1:786477112-786644184 GCA_034641835.2 Pinus albicaulis | reverse complement strand
TGTTAGTATGAATCCTTTGTCGAAGTGTACGAAAAAAGACCACTTTAGCTACGCATAACTAATAGCCCTAACATCAAAAGTGGCTGCCAATATCTTCAGATCTGCAGTTAATTGATCAAGACAAGAGCTGCAAAAAACCGGATCTATGCATAGAAAGACATTAAGCGGTAAAAAGAAGGGTTTGCTCCATATATCCAATAGAAAAAATAAAGAGAACAATTTTGAAAGAATTTTTGTATTAAGGGCACTTGGGAGGAAAACAAGAAGGTGTTTCAAATTCTCCTCAATGGGATGGGTTCTTGGAAGTCCTCAGCACTTCAGATCTAGCATTTCTCTCTCCTGTTGGTGTAGAAAACCCGGACAAAGGTAGAACTCAAAGGGAGCTCACACGGCAAATGATGTAGAAAAATGTGACCAAGTGTATATATCGAGTGATATAATAGGTGACAAAAGGTGAAGAATGGTAGGAAAAACCCTCCTATTTATAACAAAATATTGGGTCATTCTAGATCTTGGTGCATGATTAAAATAATGTTAACCAAATCTAGATCCACCTTTTATGGAATATTTTATTATATTTGTTGGAGGGAAAAAGTATTTGACTTGGGTCAAATACCTTTATTTGTTAATAATAAATAAATAAATGATTTATTTATCTTTTTAAGGAAGTGGTTGAAGGATAATTAAACAAATAATGATTTATTTAATTATTTGTGGGTGATTTGATCATATTTAACAAGGAATATTATCTAAATAAGATTTCAATAATTATTCCTAGAAAATAATAAGATAAATAAGGTTTATCTAATTAATTTCTTTGTTTTTGGGTTAAACATGAATAGGAATAATAATTAAATTATGGTTTAATTAATTATTCCATGAGGAAAATTAAAAAAAAATAGGTTTGTTTAATATTTCCTTTTGGGTTTTCCTGTTTAGACCATAAACAACCTAATAAATGTGGTTTATTAAGTTATTTTACATAGTGAACGCAATTTTACTTAGGGTAAAATTAGGCTTACATGGTGTACTTGGGTCCATCTAATGATAATAGGTTAGATGACCAAAAAATGGTGTAACAGATTTCCCCCCAGCGTGCGAGTGTTAGGAACAAATCGTATGACCGAAGTACGTTGTAAGAACTCAATCACCAAACATCAAGAGGGAAGTCCGAGAGAGAAATGTAAGGTAGACGAGTGTGCTGAAGAACTAGACCCCGAGGAGACGAGACTCGCAGGTGCAACAAGTCTCTTTTTATGAGAGGGTACCTGTGCTAAAGGCGGCGGGGGAGGCATACCTATGCCCGCTGAGACAAAGTACAAAAGAATAGTGTGTTTAGTAAACAAGGGACCAAACCATAAAGTACAACCGGCATAAACATGAGCCAGATAATAATATAATGAGGAATCCCACATACATGTTGTTCCTGGGATAACAGCAAGGACTTATACAATAATATCTGAGTACATGAGATACAAATACAACCCAAATGCCCCCTATACACGGGGAAGGGCTCACAAGATCTGACTGATACATGCAAATCAAAAAGGCGCTACAAGCGGCTAAGGCCGACATCATCAAATATATGGAGCTGCATCGAAGGCTGTACGGAAGAGGTCATCCGAGCATGTGGGGGGCTACCTGCAGGGCCACCCCCTCATGAGGGTTGTGACATCTCACACACACCCGGGAATGATCAAAGGCTGCTGCTGCATCACTGAACCATCAAGCATACGGATCTCGATCGTGCTAAAAGGAGCTGAAGTGGAGAAACAATCAAGTCAAAGGGAAATGAGAGATCCCTTTGCCTGATCCGAGGCACCGAACAAGAGTGGAAGCTGGAACCAAGGTACACCGCCCTCTAGACTTGTCTTCTGGAATGAAGGAGTTGATGGCGACAGAAGGAGGTCTGCCATAGGTGAGGCAATGAGAGATCCTCAACTAAGGCACGAGAGAAAATAGTAGAGCGACGGAAAGACTAATACCAATGATGATGGTGGAATGGAGGGGACTGAGTAGCGAATGGATGACTTCCATTGCTAGAGCATGAAGGGCATGAATGACATGGCAGCGACTGACACAATATCATCAAGGATAAGGGACAGTGGGACTGAAGGCCATAATGTGCGACACAAGAGAGAAACCAAGAAATGAGGGATGGAGGATTATAGCGGGGTACAAAGGGACTCGGGATAGACTCCATGAATGCGATGATGACTCCGCTTGGATGCTCTAAACAAGGGCGACTCAATGGTGCTGCCACACAGTAAATGCCCAATGGGGGACCATGAAAACATGAGTACAAGATGGTAACTCATGACGAAAATTGACACGAACAAAGACAAGTAAGGAGGCAAAATGGTGCCCCAAGTACAAGTGCCGTAAGTGAAGAAATGCGATTTTAAGGAGAGGTGAAGTGACCCTTCTTGGAAAAAATGTGTCCTGGTGAAGTATAAAATCACAAAAAAATAATAGATACCCATTTGAGGGCTCGGTGAGAGCTTTCCAATGGTGCAGACGGTTTGTCAAACGGGGCTACGGTATGGTCGCAACAGGCGAAAGAAGAAACAAGGGTTCTCTTTTAATAAGGCAGTTTTCCCTCCAAATTCACTCGGTTGCATGTGTTCTTTGTGGTGAATTTAGAGAGAAGAAGAGGCCCTAAATCTTACGGCGAGCGTAGCGGACACCACTCGCCACGATGGTCAGTCCGTCGATGCCAATTAAAAGAGGTAAGACCTGACCTTACTCTTTCAATTTGATGGATTGAAAGTTCGGTTTAAAGACCCCGGAACTAAAGATGCCAGACCCTCCATCTCGTCCGTGGGTCACACTTTTGGAGCGAAAAGAGGTCGACTGGGAAGCGAGGTTTCGGGGAAAAAACTACGACTGTCCCAGAAAAGGGCGAGAAAAGTGCGACCTGGAAGATGAGGGGTTTTAGTGTATTTTATGGGTTTGAAGTTAGGGTTTTGTGTTTGGTTATTTTATTCCCTATACGTATGTACAAGTCACACAATGTTTTGTGCGGATATGGCGGATATACGGGTTAACTTGGAGAGAGAGAGACCTGGGTACATTACGGGCAGAGATCTAGGCAGATCAGGGTGTCCGTCGTGTGTTGGCCAGGTTTGGGGTTCTAAAGTTTTTGGAGAACCCTTTGATGAGAGCGGGAGAGCCTCTGTTGGCCCGGATTATCAATTACTGGGATCCAGAGCATGAGGTCTTTGTAGTGCAGGGGCACAGGATCGAAATGATAGTCCAGGATGTGTATTTCCTGATGGGTCTCCCGCCACTAGGGATGGTGGGAAACACGCAGCCAGTATTACCGTGGGGGCATAATATCATGGAGTTTGTGGAGCGACATTGTCGACCGGGTCTCCAAGTCAAGGGGACTCAGATACCGATCAGGGATATAGAGATATTAGAGACCCGTGCAGTGGCCGCAGCGGTGCTGCGTATCCTGGGCAACTAGGCGCTCCACCACATCACTGGGGGGCAGATGATGATTGTGGAGAGTGTGTTGAGTGCAACCTACTATGGGTGGGCCCAAATGATGTTGGTGTCGCTAAAATGACAGTTGTCACTCTACAAGCAGCAAGTGAACCACGATTGCTCGTATGGGACTTTATTGTGCGCCTTCTTCTTTGAGAAGATCCCGACCTTACGACCTCGTATACATCTCCCAGATGGGGGCTTGAGAGAGCCCAGGATGCGCTGGTGGGGGTGGCTACTATGCAGAGGAGGAGGAGGGGCGGTCAGACGAGTGTTTTGACCTGAGTTCTTTTCCCATTGGGATAAGATGCCGTTATACATTGACGACTATCCCTATAGTGGGATGAGTTATTGTGGGGATCTGGACCTGCCACTTCCGCCTGGTCGAGTATGGGGACCCGATGGTAAGTGATAGATTACTATTCTTGTATGGGCATGTTAAAGTTATTGAATAGTAGATATGGTACTGATTCATGTACTTTTGGTATGCAGATATAGCTCCGGTAAAACTGGCCGGATATATGGGACGCCCGACAGCCTCTGCAGCTGCAGGGTCGAGTGGGTCGAGAGAAACGTGCAATGAGGAAGCGGCCGCCCTTCTGGAGGACATCCGCTGTAGATGCGAGAGGCTGCTGACCGGAGTTTCAGAGCGCGGGTGGCAAGACTTAGACGACCAGTACGTGGAGGCATGCATTGGTCTTCCCTCGGAATGGCGAGGTGTCATGCGGCGCATGGCGATGGCCGGTCAAGGCATACGTGATCTATGGGCTGCAGGGGCAGAGCCATTGGCTCGGGATCCACCAGATAGTGAGTAGGTGTGGGGCATGTGATGCCCCCTAGTGTGTATGTAGGGGCAGGTGGTGCCCCCAGTTTTGAGTTTTTGTAACATGCTATGGGCATGGCATACGTATCAGAGTAGATGGACTCTAAACACATGTTTTGCGACACATATTATGGATATGCATCATTTTTAATGATTATGAATGTTATTGTCTTTTATAAAATGCATGTGATAAATGCCAATCTATAACATGGTTTGCAATGCTATCTACATAGTGATTCTGTTCTCGAGGTACATGGTTGAAAGTTATGGTTTCGAATTCACGTATCAAGAGTTTCACTCGTAAATATCGTCTAAACAGCACAGGATTACGCACACGATAGACACCATTTAGTTGCATGACAAGAAGTAGGGAATCTAAATGAACATGCAGATGGAGGATGTGATGAAAAAGGGCATCGGCTAAGAGACCACGCACTACATCATATTTGGCCTGATTGTTGGTGGCAGTACCAATGTAGACCCCGTTTTAGAGAACAAGGGCATGCAAGGGGGTGAAAATGGCCCAACCTGCCGAGGCGAGATTCTGGGAGTAACGACTTGCACCATCGGCGTAACGGATAAAGGGTGGGGACGGGAGGTCCTGCGGAATGGTGTTACAAGACAACAAATGGGGGGAGGAGAGATAGTGACGGTAGCGTGAGTGTACAACAGACATCGAGCGACAACTGTAGGAGGGAGTGCAATGAGCAGGATGGCTATGGCTCATATACAAACTAGAGGGTGGTATATGAGGGCTATAGGAGGTATGGCGGGGACTCGGGCTGCGGGGGTCAACAGAGATACGGGTGGAGTGATCTCGTGTATGGGTAGAAAAGAGGGGGTCAAGGGTGGTCGCTGAAGCGGGGTCAGGCAAAACAACAGGGGAGGATGCCAAGGGACTGGGCTCCAAAGGTCTCACAGAGGAGGATAGGTAAAGAATGGTCGTAGTAGACTCCGTCATCTAAACATCAGGGGGGGAATGTCGATGGGAGCGGGGGGATCCTCAAGCTGGCCCGAAGCATACTGCGCGAGTATGGGAGAGGCGGATTGATTTTGTTCAACCTCATACTCTCGGACTACTTCTAAAGAGGCGCGGTAATGCGTCAGGTGAGGACAATGGTGGGAGTAATGGCCATGGATAACGCAGAAAGAGCAGGGTTTGCTAATGCGAATAGTTTTTGGGTTCTTGGTTATGGAAAAGGATGGAAGAGAAGGGTTGGAGACCATAGACTCAGGGAACACGACTTTAACCATGGGTTGAATGCAGGGCAACTCAGGACAAGTATGGGTGGCGTGACCGACGACATCACACAAGGCACAAGGCTTTGTGGGCGGGGGAGGAGTAGGGTTAGTCGGGGTGGCCTTGTCTTTGGATGCCCCCTTGCAAGCTTTTCCTTTCTTTCCTAGAGCTGTCACCACAGGGGTATGGTCCTGGGGAGGTGGAGGGGGCATGGTAGCAATAGAGGAAGCGAGGGGGACCGGCTGAACCGGTGTCAAAGAAAGATAGGGTTTGGGGTGACCAGGAGGGGTAGCGGCTGGAGGGTCAAGGTACCAGACGGGTATACCCAGGGTTAGGTTAGGGAGAGAGAGGGTGGCCATGACGGCCGTGTACACTCCTCGGGAGGGGAGCTAGGAACGGTATCGACCAGCGGGATAATGACCGAGAGGGACGGCTCCGGAGTGGTTAAGGCTTGGGGAGCCTCGGGAGGATAAAGGGTTCGGGGATACTAGGCGCAGGAGAAGGGTTAGAAGGAGGAGTCCAGCGGCGGAGATGAAGGGTAGGAAGCGGGTTGCGGTGGGTGAGGTTAGTGCGAGGGTTCTTGACTAAATTTGATGGTCGCGCAAGGGTGGCGAGACGATTGAATCATGCAAACATTCGATAGTACGGGATCATAGATGTGAGGAGGGGGAATACTAGGAAAAGTTCCAAGCGAGGAGGAATCTTTGTAGACGCCCGGGGGAGACCTTTGGTCAAGGAATCAACGGTTTGCTTATTGGCTACGGAGGAGTAAGGTCGTCTCGGGGGAGGGGTACGAGACTTTGGCTCATGATAAGTCAGGCGAGTCGATGGTGCTATCTTTCCATTATGAGGAAAAGACATCTTGCGAAAAACCGCAGAGGGGACAGTAGACATGGCATAGGTGTAGCTTCACCCCAATAGAATGTTGTAATCTAGAGGGGCGTCGATGTCTTCGACGTCAATGCAAACAGTCTTACCGGCAAGGGTTATAGGACAATTACGGAAAAGGCCGATGGGCTGGGAGGCGTGGCCGTCCCACGCTCGAAGGGTGATCTTGGAAGGGGCCAAGTTAGGAGATCCGATTTGCTTCCAAACCGAAGTGGACATCACACAGGTGGATGCCCCCTCGTCAATTATACACCGAGAAACGTTGGCATTCCGGATTTTGACTGGGATTTGGAAGGCGACGAAAGCAGGGAGAGGAGGATGTTCAGCTTGATGGGCGTCGAAAAAAAGCATTTGATCATCAACAGGATCTATAGCGCCCACAGCAGATAGAAGAGCCTTCTTTTGGGAAGGGCACGATTGGAGGAGTTCTAATGTGGAAATGGCGAGCGGAGATTGCGCCAGGTAATGCGTACGCTACGAATGAGCAACTCGACCCGAAGCAGCATTTTCAACGTAATGGTCCCTTAGGAATCTTGGTATGAACCTCGGAATTTGGGTTGAGGGATATGTAAGGGGCCAGCGGATGTCGAAAAGAGGCTCGTAGAACTACGAAGAGGAGGCTCGGGGGCGGGCGGGAGGCGGGGTGCTGGCGAGAGCGAGTTTGGAAGGTGAAGGTCGGCGGTTGGGGAAGGATCAAAGTTCATCATAAGGATGCGGTAATCGAAGGAACCCCGAGAAGGGAAGGTTGAGTGGCGACCTGGCTGTTAGGCGGTTGGGTAGCCACGAATCCTTGTTGAGGGAAAGGATCAGTAAACACAGCTGGTTGAGTAGTGGCCACATTAGGGGGAGCATAAGGGGAGGCATGTTGTCCACGCAACGTGGCTTGAGACTCCCACATCTGCCGCATTTGGGGTAAGAGGGGACAATCATGGGTGTAATGCCCATAAACACCGCAACACGAACAAGGCTTATTTGTGCGAAGAGGCCTGTCTGGCTTGGGCTAAGTGCCCTGTTGCTGGTTAGTAGTGTTAGGGTCAATACCTTGAGGATTGGGTCCCCGAGTACCATGGGAAGACTGGTTTGGATTGCCTCTCCGCCTTCTTTGAGGAGAAGGGGGATTAGTCGCACCCTACTGTGCAAATACTTGCCCTGGAGGGGGCTGTAGGTGTTGTTGCGGGTTTGGAGGAGGCAAGGGAGACGGAAGCGCATATGCTGGAGGAGCTGGCGCACCAGGCTGCGGATAAAGGTAATGGTTAGGTTGTTCAACATTGAGGTAAGCAGGAGGTTGGGCAAAAGGATGAGGCATGCCGTATCCTAGATACATGCTACCGGGAGGGGGAAAGGTGCTAGAGGTGCTGGCCCCTCCTTGAGGGAGACCATAGCCCATAGGAGGTTGAGCATATGGATGAGAGAGGGCTCCAACGATACCGTCAGCGGAATGAGAGGCCCTCGGGGCGTTAGCGCCGCCGGGCCTGGGGAGGTCAGAAAGGACGATATAAACATAACCAGATTGAGCGTAGATCAGGTCATATTTCAAGGCTATTTGGAGGGCGGCTTCTTTGGTTTGAGGAAAATGGGAGGCGACATATTTTCCGATAGGAGCTAATAGGGAGCGAAGGAACCAGTCCATATAGATTCGATCTTCGAAGGGGGGAGCTCGACATAAGCTTCGTCTTCGTCGCCATTCCTGGACATGAGCGGAAAGGCGGGTCGAAGAGGTTTGCTTGAAAGAGGTCAAAAGCTCCGTACCAATATCGTATCGGAGAGGAGGACTGAGTAAGCTAAAAAGGAAGCTTGGGCAATGGTCCTTAGTGTGTTGTGGGAAGAGGTGGCACCGATCGACATACCATTTAGAAGCTTCTTGGAAACAGCGTGGTGGAACAGCGAAGACGGATGGAATCATCGATGTGGGTTGGAGGAACACCACATGTGGAAAGATCGGACATGGTTAGTTGGATCTTCTCTAGTGAGGCCTTCGAACTTAGGGATGTCGGAGGGGAGCTTGGTTGGCATATGAGGACGAGCCAACATCGTGGCGAGATAGGGTCATTGATCAATTGATTGAAATCGAGGAGACTGAGGCCTGCCATGTAAGTGAGCAAGGGAACAGCCGAGGTAGTTCATGTGGCGGTTCCGCTAGTAGAATTCCCGACAGTAGGGTCGGGATTACCGCTAGCATTTTTCCGTCGACTAGACATAGTGAAGGTGATAGGGGGAGAACCAGAAGTAAAATGAGAACCCAATGAATCAAAAGAGGAGTCAGAGTGCGGACTCGGAGGAGGACTAACGACAGCCGGCGGGACGGAGCGAGGTCGATCAGCCCGGGCGAGGTGAAGGCCGAAGTCCTGCCGGGAAGTGCGCCTTGGGGGCGCGATGATGGCTGACAAAAACACGGCACAAGGGAAGAAGAATGACCACGGGGCGAGGAGGTGCGAGTCAAGTGATTACGATGTCGAAACGAGGGCGGATAGGTGTTAAAGTCTTTGTGCGGCGGTGTAAACCGGAGCTCTTCTTTGCTTAGGGTGAGTGTGTGGCGTGTGTTAATTTTAATTTTTAAACCCTTTCGTTTTGAGAGCGAGAAAAAAGTGTGCGTATGGCCCGAAAGTAAATACGAGAGAACGGTATATAATGCTGAAATAACAGAAAATTAACAGCTACTAGTGCATCGATTCAACCCAAAAAAGGCGGGTCTCTCAAAACTAATCTAAAAGAGGGAAAAAATCTAGTCAAAACGCACTAAAAAGAGGCCAATAGATCTAGGGTCGAAGAGAAAGGGACGAGGATGCAAGGAGAAAGGCTGTGCCGAAAAGAGGTATCACAAACTAGACGAGCGGAGCGAGGTGGTGGAAAAAGGAGGAAATCGACGAAACGCGGAAAGGACGAGGGGAGGAGGTCCTAGGGAGGTCCAAACAAAACGACGAGAGGTGATTTGAAAGGAAAAGGGGCTGATTTCAATGGATCTGAAAGTGAGGTAACAGATCTGGAACAAGAGGGGGCTGAAGCTCTGAAACCGACGGCTGAAACAGCTGAAACTCTTCCACAAAAAGTGGAGGGTACTAAAGCCCTAAGGGGCTAGGTTCCCACTTATATGAGTAAAAACAGATCAGATCTTGGTCAAGGCGGGCTGAGACAGAGGCTGGAAAACCCTGACAGAAGCTGCAGCAGAACCCAGAAAAATTGCAGAAAAATAGGTGAAAATTTGGCGAATTAAAGCGAGGTTCGACTGTTTTCGGTCTCGAGTCGCGAAAAATTGGGCGAAAAGTGCGGCCTGGAGGTCCGGAGTCGCGGGTTATGTCTTTGAAGGAGTGTGACCTGAAGCTCCGAGTGTCTCGGCCACAGATTTCCGGAAAAGTTGCCGTCTCAGTTGCAGCTGATGTCTGTCACCTGCGCAATAGGGCCAGAAACACGCGGAAGTTAGAAATTTTAATGTTTTAGGGTTTTATGTGAGAAAAACAACATAAAAATAGGAAAAAAAAAAAAAGGTTGAAAAGAAACCACAGGGTATGAAGAGGCGGATATGCGAGAGGAATATGAAAAACGGCTTATTTGGGTCGTAATTTAAAACAGGTGTGGAGTAGCCATTTGTTAGTATGAATCCTTTGTCGACGTGTACGAAAAAAGACCACTTTAGCTATGCATAACTAATAGCCCTAACATCGAGTAGGTACATGATATCTTTAGATACGCGGTTAATTGATCAGACAAGAGAAATTTACTGAAAAAATATGAGATCTATACATAGAAAAGTATTCATGATAAAAGAAGGGTTTGCTCCATATATCCAATAGACAAGACAAGAACAATTTTTGAAAGAATTTTTTTATTAAGGGCACCTGGGAGGAAAACAAGAAGGCGTATCCAATTCTCCTCAATGGGATGGGTTCTTGGAAGTCCTCAGCACTTCAGATCTAGAATCTCTCTCTCTTGTTGGTGTATAAAACCCATGCAAAGAATAGAGCTCAAAGGGAGCTCACACAGCAAATAATGGAAAAATGTGACCAAGTGTATAGATCCAGAGTGATCTAATAGGCAACAAAAGGTGAAGAATGGTAGGAAAAACCCTCCTATTTATAACGAAATATTGGGTCATTCTAGATCTTGGTGCATGATTAAAATAATGTTAACCAAATCTAGATCCACCTTTTATGGAATATTTTATTATATTTGTTGGAGGGAAAAAGTATTTGACTTGGGTCAAATCCCTTTATTTGTTAATAATAAATAAATAAATGATTTATTTATCTTTTAAGGAAGTGGTTGAAGGATAATTAAATAAATAATGATTTATTTAATTATTTGTGGGTGATTTGGTCATATTTAACAAGGAATATTATCTAAATAAGATTTAAATAATTATTCCTAGAAAATAATAAGATAAATAAAGGTTTATCTAATTAATTTCTGTGTTTTGGGTTAAACATGACTAGGAATAATAATTAAATTATGGTTTAATTAATTATTCCATGAGGAAAATTAAACAAAATAGGTTTGTTTAATATTTCCTTTTGGGGTTTCCTGTTTAGACCATAAACAATCTAATAAATGTGGTTTATTAAGTTATTTTACATAGTGAAAGCAATTTTACTTAGGGTAAAATTGGTCTTACATGGTGTACTTGGGTCCATCTAATGATAATAGGTTAGATGACCAAAAAATGGTGTAACAGTTCTTAATGAATTTCATGCAAGTGACTGTGGTGGACACCTCTACTGGAAGTCAACTGCAGATAAAATCTTAAGGGCTGGTTTTTACTGGCCAACCTTGCTTTCAGATGTTAAGAAATTTGTAACTTCTTGTCATAAGTGTCAGATCTTTGAAGGCAAGAGAAAATTGTTTCCTTTACCATTAAAACCAATTTCCACCGAGAGACCCTTTCAACAATGGGGACTGGATTTTATTGGAGAAATCCACCCCCCTTCTTCTGGGTAACACAGACGGATCCTTACTGCCACAGATTACTTTACTAAATGGATTGAAGCTATCCCATGCAGACAAGCCAATGATTCTGTAATTATAGGGGTCTTATAAACCAATATACTTTCAAGATTTGGCTGTCCAGAGAAAATTATAACAGATAATGCTGCCGCATTTAAGTCTAAGAAAATGATTAGTTTCTGCAATAAATATCACATCACTTTAGGCCATTCAATAGCCTATTATCCTCAGGGTAATGGACTGGAAGAATATTCCAATAAAAGCCTTATTAATATCATTAAAAAATTATTGCAAGAGAATAAAAAGAATTGGCATAAGAAACTTACCAATGCATTTTGGGCAGACAGACTTACAACTAAGAAATCAATTGGGACCAGTCCATGTGAATTAGTTTATGGTATTGAAGCAAGATTTCCATCATCCTTAGGAATTCCTGTTATGAAATTACTTCAGGAGGCTCAAGTGAAACCAAATGATATTCAGAGAAGAATAAACCAAACAATTCACTTCTAGCAGACCAGAGAAGAAGTGTATCAACGATCCCAAGTCTTGCAGGAAAAGTTAAAGAAAATGTTTGACAAAAGGACTAAAGTAGAAGATTTCAACTAGGAGACAAAGTTCTGAGATGGGATTCCAAAAGGGAAGATAAAGGAAAACATGAGAAATTTGATTTCTTATGGAAAGGACCTTACATCATTCATTCTTTACAGGGAAATAACACATACTTTTTGAAGAATTTGGATGGTTCAGAACCTGAGGAAGGACCAGTCAATGGTCGAATGTTAAAGCACTATTTTGATCCTATTTACTAGGATGTTCTGATTTTTTTTTTTTCTAACTTGTACATAATATATCCTTTCTAATGCATCAGTTTTGATTGGATGGTGACTTGTTGGAGTTGAAGCCCGAAGTGAAGGCCCTAAGCTTCAGAAGTTTCACTATCATATATACAATAAAGCTACCAGAAAAAGAAGATTTCATGGTTCAATTAAAGGCATTTTAAGGCATCTGAGCTGCTGTTCTTGACTTTTCACCAGGAAAAGCCATCCTCGAGTGGAGCCAGTGTTAGACTCCTATACCAATAGGTGTCATTTTTCATGATTGTGTTATTGAACTATGCAATATGTTCAAACCTTTTTCTTGTGCAAAGGTGTTCCATATTCTTAAAAAATAAAAAAATTTAAAAAATGTAAAGAGGGTATACCCTAAAAGAAAAATCAAAGGGTAAAAAGAATAAAATGGTCAAAAAGTGAAAGAAACGAACCCCAAACAAAAATAGACCAGGAAAGTGTGCAAGTCCAAATGCCACTACTATTTCATTTTTTGTAATAAACAAAATTGTGTGCAGTTTGTCAAACTTTTGTCACAATTTATGAAGAGTCAAACTATTTAAACTTGACTCATTCATTTTTCAATTTCATGTTGTAGAATAGAGAATAAATATCTGACCAAACAGTTTAATCTTGGTAGATAAGTAGATAGGTAGAGTTAATAAAAGGTGCTCAACAGTTTAATCTGAGCCCTTGGATGTAATAAGTGTAGAAATAGATAGATTTTCCATGTAAAAGGAAAAGAAGATTGATAAGGGTTTGCCAGTCTAAGTGCACCCTAATAAAGAAGAGAAAATGGTAGAGAAAGTAGATAGGCTAGGTAGATGGCATTGCAAATTCTCATGTGATGAATGATAGCTTTAAAATGTTTGTAATCTTTTACTTTCATCACCAAGTGCAAAGGCATAACACCACATTGGCAGAATTTCAGAACACAGCAAGGTCAAAATCATTAACTTCCCATCTCACTTTTTCCCTAAAAATTTACTAATTTCCCCTAAGTGCTAAGGAATTTGAAGATTAAAGGGGCTCAAGGCATTTCCTTGACTTTTGGAGGGACCGGACCCTTGGCCCAATGATTGGAGAAAACCTTAGTATTTAAAAATATTCATCATCATACTAATTCATTCATAAAAATATTTTCCTAAGCAAAATCCCATTTTACTTAGGAAAAACATGCAATGATCCATAAAAATCCATTTCACGCAAAGCATAAGTTAAATACATTATTATGGTGTTTTATACTTAGCGCTTTCTCTCATTTTTCATGTTAATTTCTAACTTTATATATTAACTCCTTAGTGAAAATACCTTATCCTATTATATATAATTCCCTTTTATAAATAACCCAAAAAACCATCTTACTATAAGTTTTTAGCCAAAGTATTTAACCCATGTGATTAAATAAAAATCCCACATTACAATGCCCTTTGGCTAAAAATATATCTATATAATTATCCCCGCCCCTTATGGTAAGTGAATCATTTCGATTTATTACCATATAATAAAAACATACGAAAAAAGGTTTAAGCATATGTTTTTTATGTTTTAAACGAAAAAATAAAAAGTCGAATTTTTATTCAAAACAAACTTCGAAAAATAAACCCATTCATTACCTCGACCCGTCATCATATGCAAAGAGATTAATTAATCATCCGGATTAATTAATAATCTAATCCCGCCAATCAAACGCCTCCCGAAATGATTAATTAACGTTAATTACTTTGGGCCCGCCTTTTAACTCCCCTGCCAACTTCACATCATGTCAACCGTTGGATCGCTCCATCAGAGATCCACGGCCCGCATTCATTCCGCTGGCCTTCCCTCATCTGAAAGTTAACTCGCGAAATCGCAGTGGTTTTCGAATAGTGTCGGGGCCACGCGTCAGTTAATCTATGGAATCGCTCCCAATTCACAAATTACCGCCAGCTCCCAAAGGTGGTGCAGAATAAACCACTTACCGCCCTTTCCCTGTGACGTGTCCATCGTACACCCTGACGTCATATATTAAAATAATAAAAAAATTCCCCGCTTTGACTTTGCGAATAAAACAAAAGTTCGCACATTTTTTTTATTATTCTGTATGCTGAAAACGACTGTGCCCTCCATACTGAGAAATTCAAAAAACTGCTACCAACTGCCATTAACTGTATTCCGTTGAAGATTACTGTCAGTCCAGTTTCCCAGCATCCATCTGCCGTCAGCTTGTACCTGTTAAATAAGTGCCATTTTCCCATAAACAGGTATTTATTCCGATTTCCTGCTGAAACTCTGTTAAAAATCCTCGTTTGAGTTTTAATTCCGCAATACAGTCTGAAAAAGCTTCAATGTGATGTGTTTTAGTTCCCAGAACTGTAATTACTATCTCCAAACCTGAAATTGTGCCCCATTTTCATAAAAACCCCCGAATTTCCGTTTTTGAATCCACAAGAACCAAAAATGGAAGTCCCAGTGGCTTTAAATGTTGCCCCATTGAACACCCCTCATAGAGAATTGGAATATTTGCCATTAGTGGATAAAGATTTTCAGATCAAAGACTTAGTTTTCAGTGAAAGCCCCCTTCGAATTCATTGTCACTGCAGAGATAATTATTTGAATGGCTTGGACGTTATTGGGTTATGGGAATCTAATTTCCTGAGATACCTTTTACCCTCAGTCCATATCTTTCCTGAAATTATCCATTATTGCCATGCTAATTATGATCCAATTCAGAGAGCAGTTTTATCCCCAAACCAGAATGTCCTTTTCCATATTATTGCTCAGTCTATCAATGATATGCTCCATTTTGAACCTGGTCAAAACCTCACTCCCTTGTCCATTGGAGAATTGCTTGAAAAATCTACCCAGTTTTCCCCTGAAGAGGTAAAACGCATTTGTCAGACTTTCATGTTACCTGAACATCAACCCAAGGGCCCACCTCCCTATGTTAGTGCCTTTTTTACTGAAATGGGCCAGATTATTCGGAATATGATTTCTTTTATCATGGGCTTTAATACTAGTGAGTATGTTGATGAGTTAACTCTAGTATTATTGTCTATCTTCACTCCTTGACAGCCTCCTGCTGTCAAATATGACTTTGCATCCTATATTGCAGATAAAATCCATGATCAATTCATGAGATTAGAGAATGAGAAAGTGTTCAAGTATTCTTCAGTCATTTACCATCTCATGCTCTATTACCAGTCTGAAAACTTTCCTTTCCATGTTCAAAAACTTAATGTCCAAGGAAATCCCAGTTCTGTCATATTTTGGTCAGCCATCACCCATAATTCCAGAGATTCTCCTTATTCCTATAATGAATTCATTGATCTTTTTATACACCCTACAACTACCTTGTTGACAGGAGTTCCTCCTCCAAGACTTAGCAATGAAATTAAGAAAATTCTGCAACTTTCAAAACAGTACAAAATTGGTGATTGGTACTTGTACCAAAATTCTACAGAAGTTAGAATATATGGATGTGAATTATGTCCATTTAAATTTCCAAAGTATGTGCCTATGAGACTTTTTTCTTTAGAGTACTTCAGGCAAATGAATAACTTTGATATTATTCATTTTTGTAATGCAAAGAAGAAAGCCCAACTCCAAATCAAAGGTCAATTAGGTCCATTTATATGCAATTCTAGGGATGATGGACAAGAAGCTGAAAGAATACTAGAAGACCGTTTCAGATTGCAAAAGAGTTTCTACTGGGCCCCTTATGACCCATTCAGCTTCATTTGTGACAAAAGAATGAAAAATAAATCAGCACCTTACATCCATCATAGGATTCCAGAAATTGAACAGTATGCTAATAAAGATGAATGGGTGGAGGGAACATTAATTGAACAGGATAGTGAAGAAGTCAATATGGACAATGTAATGAAAGATCTTGGAAAAATGCTCGACCTGGAATTTTTTGGGCAAGTGCAGGTACCAGACATTGGTCCTTCTTCAGCAAGGAATTTTCAATAGGAATTACAGGAAAACATTCCATCAATTGCAGTTGAATCCAAAGGAAAAGAGAAAGAGCCTGAAATACAAGTGATTGAAACATTCAAATGACAAAACAACCTCAAACTTCCAAAGGACGGGATCAAGTACAGGTTTCTTCTGTTCAAACTAAATCAATAGAAATATCAATCTTACAGACTCCATCTAAAGTGGAAAAGGGCAAGAAAAGAGAGGCTGAAAGTACTACTCCTCTTAATGAATCTTCACAAAAACCTCAGACCAAAAGACAAAAAGTGAATCCTCCACCAGAAGTAGAATCTATTGATGAAATCATTGATAGTCCAGAGAGAGAGGATAGTCAGTTAACAGGATCAATTAGTGTGACAGTCACTACTATTCAGCCAAGTACTAAAATGTTTTCATTCAAGCAGCCAATGAAAGATGCAGGAGACATAAAAAAGACATTTATCAGTATAAAAGCAAGGAATGATCCACTAAGGGTCCAGGTGTATAATCAGTATCATAAAATGGCTCCACAAAATCAAGAGAGATTGATGTCAGCTTTTGACATTCAACAAGGGAAAATGTTAATGAGCCATTTCAAATCTAAAGTGCCAAAACCACAGACAACAGCTGATTACGTCAGGACCAATTTTGAGGTCCTAGCAAAAGATATTCATCCATTAGATCAAATTGAATTACACAAGCAGAATGGAGAAATGATCTATTCCACCCTTACTAACAAAGCAATGGAAGCTCATAAACTGCAAGATTCTTTGGATAACACCAGTACACAATTGCAGATTGAAAAGGCTTCTTCTCAAGCCAAAGATAATAGGATAAAAACATTGGAAGAGATAATAATTGGATTAGGTCACAATCCAAAGGATGTTAAGGGTATTGAAGCATTGATTAAAAAGAAAGATGATGATATTGCTGCATTAAGGAAACAATTGAAACTACCAGCTTCAAGGCACCCTCAGACTGAAGAAGTAATGAAGAAAAATTCAGAAGAAGAGGTGATGGACTTACTTTTAAAAATGAATGAACGACTTGCTGAAACAGAAAAAGAACTTGAGCAAGCATTAAAAGATAAAGAGCCCATTATTCCAGCAACTACAACATAGGCAGCCACAGGAACAGGTACATCAATCACAGGCCAACAAGCAGAGCTAACACAGGTGAACACTTCTGATAAGGGTTCTGATGAATTAATAAAAGAAATGAATGAATTAAAACTGCAAGTGACAGAACTCCAAAGCTTAAAATTTCAGCTTTCTACTCTGGAAAATAAATATGATCAATAAAAAATGAGTGTTGCTGAGAAGACAAGAGAAATCAAAAAACTAGAAAAATCAGTTAAAGCATTGGAAAAGGATCTTACAATGGAAAGACCTTTAAGTGAATTAAAAGAAATTCCTTGGTATAACATTATTCAATCAATAAAGAACGTTTGGTATTCTATTCAAATAATATATGAACAACAGGATTTAGTCAGACTGGCTCTGGAAGAAATTGAGAGAGTAAGGGAAGAGTTAGGGAATATGCCAGAAGAAGCCAATAGACTTATCAATTTTTTGAATACTCAGAATAAGCAGCAACTTGCAAAATTTGGAATTCAGGACAAGACAGGAACCATCTTGGAAATCAAAAGATTTTTTACCAAAAGGACTCTTATGCAAAATCTTGAAAGAAGGTGTTCAGACATGCAACAAGAAATTTTTACCTTCAAAGAAAGATTTGATGTTGTGTTAAATAAAGTTTTTCCCAGTCCTGTTATTGAAGAAGGTAGATTAATGGATTTGGAAAGTTTTGTTAAGAAAGTAAACAAACGTATTGATGATCAAGCCAGTTCTTCAACCAATACAGTAGAAGGAACATTGCCAACAGGGAAAAGTCTTTATGAAAAATTGGAGAGTTTATTTTATCTTGAACATGAAATAAAACATTTGTTTCCATATCAGCCTAATTTTTTCAAATACACTGAAGCTGATGAAACATTGAGAAGATTACAAAGAACCAGAGTGCCAGAAGTTAAATGGTGGGAAGACATGTTGGAACTTTTGTAAAATTTATTCTTATATCAAATTTTGCCTATTTACTATAGTATAAAGGATAAAGGAACAAAAGGAGGTCAAAGAGTATCAGTTCAATTGAAATTGTATCAGTAAAAACAAAGAGTATCAGTGAAGCAAGGCAGTTAAAACAAAATTACTGAAGAGGACAACGATGAAGCAAAATATAGCACCTGCCTCCAACACATCCTCGAAAAGAGGAAACAGCACAACATCGATTACTTCTTGTCTTATCCATGAGGCCATATGTCTCTATTTTTACTGCAACTTATTGGTTATTCATTTTAGATTATATCTCTTTTTATTAAGAGATATTTTGTATCATATTTTGTATAAATAAGCCCTCGATTGACTTATTGAGGGTGGATTCTTCTACTTTGCTGTAACATTGATTTTTTGGAATAAAAGTGTTTTGGAGAAATTTCTTTGTGGCTTCCTGGATGATGATTTGAAGCTCAAGACTTTTTGCAGGATTCATGTGTCAGACTACAGTCCAATAAGTCTTTTCTATCCTATGTTTTAAGTTTTATATCTGTTTATAATATCACTGTGTTCCATTTCTAAATAATTTACATAAAAGAATAAATCAGAACTTACTTAAGTGTACTCTGATTTCAATTGTGATTATTCCAAAATGTTTTCTTCTAAACTGGTTATAAGCAACGAATTCTTAATTTCTCTTGTTTCGCTGGTTTAAACATTTTGATTACTATAGTAAAGAATTTTTAACTGCTCTTTATTTGTAATCATTCATTTTCTTTCTTTGAACATGTTGAAAGATTCTTAATTTCCTTTCATCCTTTAAAAATCCATTCCATTCACTTTAATTTCTAAAAAATTTCTCTGTTTGGCTATCTTGCCCTGCAAAGCCATCTTGTGTGTAGAAACTTAATCCAGTAAAGCCATCCTTTCGACTCCATATCCCAACGGCCTGAAATACTCAATCGTACCCTTAGTTGGCAGATTCCACCATTCAAATTCAAACAGAACTCTTGGACTTATAACTAGCCTAATATTTTCAAAGAACAAAAGCTAAATTTTAAAGAGAGAGCCCTCTCTGGATACAGATTGGCTAGATTCTGTATCTAAAGGTTGGTTTGTGGTTACCTCGGATTTACTTTCCTTTTCCACAACTTCAAGGAAAATCTGAGTGATAACAGGTTGGTTGATGATCAGCTTCTGGATGAACACCTATTTGCTATCTCGGTACTCTCTCCTTGGTTTGTTAACATAGCCAACAACCTGGTTGTTGATAGGTTTCCTCTAAACATTTCATCCAAAGAAAAGAGCAGAATTATAAGAAAAAGTGCCCCTTTCACTTGGATTGGTGGAAATATCTTCAAGTTGGGACAAGATCAAATTCTCAGGAGATTTTCTAGGGAAGAGGGGGTCTTTGATATCCTCTCAGCATTTCAAGGTGGTCCCTGTGGGGGTCATTTTTATGCTAAGAGGAAAACCTTCAAAGCCTTACAAGCTGGCTAGTATTGGCCTACTCTACACCAGGATTCCTGGAGATACACCAGTGTATGTGATCAGTGTCAGAGGATGGGGAGAACTACACCGAGGGATGAAATTACTCTACAACCTCAAGTAGCCTTAGAGCCATTTGAAAAGTGGGGCATGGAATTCATTGGACCCATTGATCCACCATCCGAGAAAAATAGATATATCATAGTTTGCACCAATTACTTGACCAAGTGGGCTAAAACAAGGGTTGTAAAGGAAACAATATAAGAGAAGGTGGATAGGTTTTTGAGATAGAATGTGTTCTACAAGTTTTGATATCCCAGGGAGGTATTCACTAATCATGGGGCTCAATTCACATCTCATCTCATTGAGAGCCTCATGAGGTAGCACAAAATCAAACACAAGACTTCTAATGCCTATCATCCTCAAGAAAATGGTTAGGTGGAGGTGACAAATAGAGCCTTAGAGAACATCCTTACCAAATTTGTGAGAAGAAGCACAAAATATTGGGTAGACAGGTTGGTGGAGGCCATTTGGTCTTACAACACCACCTGGAAGACAACTACAAGGTTTACTCCATATGATCTTGTTTATGGGAAGAAAGATTTTCTTTCCATTGAGTTTGAGTATAACACCCTTAGAATGGTAGCTCAATTGGATTTGGACATCACAAAGGCACAACAAGAAATATTTCTTCAGCTGAATGGTTTGGATGAATTTAGGATGCAGGCCCTCCTTCACACAGAAGTAATCCAGCTACAGAGGAAGGTTTGGCATGAAAAGAACATCAAAGAGAAGAAATTTCAAGAAGGGGATTAGGCTCTGCTCTATGAATCCAGATTCAAGGACATCAAAGGAAATTTAATGATCAAATGTGGAGAAATTCTATGACAATGGATTTTTTAAAATCATAATAATATATGAGAAGGGGATCCCTCTGCTTGTCAATGGTTACAGGCTAAAAATGTACAAAAGGCCCCTGTCCAAGGCATAATCCATAAACACAATAAACGAAGAGGTGAATGTAATTAGAATCCTCACAACTTCTAGTCTCTCACCTTCCTATAAAAAGAGAAAAAGGAAAAAATAAAGATGTTTGGGTGAAAACCTTTATGAGGCATCCAAGGCCAACTCCAGGGTTGAAAACCTCCATGAGGAAATCCTAGAGAAAAAAAAAAGAGAAATAAAAGATGCTTGGGTGAAAACCTCTTGGAGGAATCCAAGGGGGGTTTGTGGGGTGAAAACCTCTGCTGAGGCAGCACACCTACCTTCAAAAAAAAAAAGGAAAAGGAAAAGGAAAAATAAATACAAAAAAAAAACACTAACCTTCTTTTGTTTTACAGGTTGTTGAACAGGGATAATATGGAAAATGGAGCAACATTATTCCATTTTTGTCTCTCTCCTCAACCTAATCACTCCACATCCAACCCCACCACTCATTCCTCCATAAATTTATACCACCAGGTGAGAAAAGATTCCAAATTTTCTCCTATCTTTGCAATGCTATAGGATGTCCTAGGAAACTACATGAAATCATGTAGTGCTAAGGAAATTCTGAAAATATACAGGAAGGACCCCTGAGGCTAGATACACTCACCCACAGCTCTCTGACCATATAAAATGCATAAAAAAAATTTCTCTACCTATGCCTACCATACCTATCCATCACTCCATCCCATGCATGCAAAATCCATTAACTAACCATCTATTCTTCCATTGTGAATCAACTTGCTCTAACACTCACACATGGCCTCTTCTCTTATGATTTTCCTCAACCTCACCCCTCCATCAACATCCTAACACCACCCCAACATCTCCACATGCTTTTCTCCCTTACTCATTTAATTTTGGGCTCTAAATAGATGGGACTTCTACAGGAATATTATCACTTCTTGTAGCACACCTGTGCATGCACCAGAACCTTTTGATCACCATCTAGCACATCAAGTTAGTATAAGTATGTCTTGAAGATCACCAAGGGACTCATCTTCCTGTAGCACACTTGTGCATTCACCAAAACCTTTAGATCACCATATAGCACATCATGAGCAGTAGAAGTATGTCTTGAATATCACCAAGGGACTCCAAAGAGGAAGCTACGTCAGCATCAACAGCTTGAGGTCTCCATGAGGTACCTTTAAAAGACACAAAAAATAAAAACACAATAAGCACCTCACTCAGAAAATAAAATAAAATGAAACAAAGAAAATGAAAGGAATCATGTGTGACCACTCTAATGATCTAGATCCCTATATAAATGATCTTGCAACTCATTAGCAACCAGGTAGGCTCAGGTATGACTCCCTCACCCTCTCTCTATGCATCAATTGACTAAATGAATAAATGTGGAAGAGAGAGGATTTAATAGGAAAAAATGTGGTGAGTTAACTTGGCCACCGTCGAGAGTGGAAATAGAAAATTTGGTGGAGTTGCATGCCACGTAGGGTCGTCACATTAGTCAAGAGGAGATAAAAAAAATTGGAGTTGATTACCAGACAAAAGGAAATGATAGGCTCGAGTGGGACCAACGGTCCAAATATGGAAACCTCATGCGAGGTACACATCACCACTACACTCTAAGCTTGCTCGAATTATCATAAAAAGTACTTTGGCTCATTTTCCCTCACACTAATGCTCATTCAAGATCAGTTAGCAAAGGAAAAAGGCAGGAGACCACCGATGAGTTTCGATCACTAGTCGATTTTTGCATGCAGACAGTGCCATAGGAAACCCTGCAACTGCTATAGGAAATTTATAGGGATGCCATAGAGTGTTAAGGAGTTCCATACAAGCCACCATTAGGGTATATTAGCACCACCAAACCACATTTCAAGTCAAAAAAATCAAAATTGCAGAGGTAAGTGGCAATCACCCCATCAAATTCACAAGAATTTTCATGATAGTTGCATACAACAGAGCTATAATTAAGAAAATTAAAGAGTTTTATAAGGAGGTAGGGGGTAAGAAAACACATATTTTGGGAAATTGAGGAGTCTTAAGGTCCCATATAACCAGTGATAGTTGAAAACAAGCCACAAAAGAACACCTATCAAACACACTCAAAAGATGTGGGGAGGTTTTAATAGGAGAGAACCCACAAACACAAAGATAATTAGGTTACATCCTCTCTTTTTTGAAATCTTCAGAAATGATAAATGGTTGGGGTTCTTCAAGCTCCTCAAAGGATATGATGATGAAGTGGCTCAATAATTTTCAATGGACTTTCACTCTCAAGCAGATAATAGTGACACCACAGTGATAAGAGGGTTAGAAATAACTATCACCCCTGAGCTGATCAGCAAAGTTACCACCTTACCCCTAGGGATTAAATGGAATAGAGAGGAGATGGTCTCTAGTACTGCTTCCAAGAATATTTTATTTCTACCCAATGAGGAATGCATTGAAGACAAGAATGGAGTAAGAAGGGAGAGTTTTCCTTACCCATTGGATGAGGTTGCTTACCATATCATGAAGTATATCTCTTGTGAGGGTAGGCTAAGTGCAATTTATGGATATAATTTTAGACTCTTGCATGAGCTTAAATTCAACGAGGATATACCCTTAGATCAGAGATTGAGCATACCATATTTCCTCCTTCTCTCCATAAGAGATATGAGCCACAGGGTTAGGGAAGGAAAACATCAACACCTAGCTCATCATGGTCTGATCAAACTCAAAGTGGAAGATTCTTTAAAAAAACTCAGAATTCTAGATACATGGTCCACTTTCATTGACATGGACAGGGAGGTTATAATTTTGACATAAGCCATCACCCCTGGAGAGACCTCTGCCTCAAGCCTTGGAGAAAGAGACACTAAAACAGAGGAAGAAGAGTCTGTGAGAACAAAAGAAGAAGAGGAGATGGAAGAAGAGGAAGAAAACACATAAGAGGTATAAATAGAGAATAAAGGTGAAGAAAAGGAGGAAGAGAAAGAAGAATGAAATATAGAAGAGGAGGATACCTTGAAGCCCAAGACAACCACTGACATATCACCTCAAAAGACCAGTCTTTCACTAGGGACTAATGAAAAATAAGTGGTTTCCACTTTAGCCACTCTAAGCACCCTTATGAAAGAAAAAATAAATAAGTAGACTCCCATTTATTTCAATATCAAGAAGAACACAAGGGTGAGGTAGGGGAGGCCTCAAAATCCAACAAATATCCCCATCACCATTGAAGAGTCACCTAAAAAGAGGGAAGAAATAGGGCTAGAAGAAGGAATTATTCAAGAAGTCACTTCCCCCAAGACAACATCCAAGATACCTAAGACATATGAAATAAGGCACTTCTCTAGATTAGCATCTCTAAAGAAATCAGAGCTGCCCACATACCTCCAAGGAGGAGAAAAAGAGATGCTACAGGAAACTCATACTGTTGGAATCACGATTGTCATTAGACCAAAACCCACAGGCGTTAGTCTCTACAAAAATTTCTAGAGTTAGGATCCATGAGAGGAAGTTAGTCCATGTCGCGAAACACATAGGGAGCATTGAACCCAATGTCCAACAATCTCCCCCCCAACGTGAGTCGGGTGAGTTTCAAACTCAAGACCTATCACTCTGATACCACTTGTTGGAATCACGATTTCTGTAAGACCAAAACCTGTAGGCATTAGTCTCCGCTATAATCTCCAGAGTTAGGATCCATGAGAGGTGGTTAGTCCATGTCATGAAACACATAGTGAGTATTGAACCCAATGTCCAACACATACCGTACTACAGGAAACTTAGACTATTCTACAGGAAAGTCAAAATTTCTACAGGAAAGTCAGGAATTGATATAGGAAGAGAATAATTTCCAAGGGGAGGAACAAATGGCAGAAATGGAGAGCGGGATGCCCAAATTCAGGAATAGAAGACAAAACTAAAGGGGAAGGATGCCCAAATTGAGGAAAAAAAGGCTGAACTAGAAGGGCAGAGTGCCCAAGATGAAGAACATATGGCAGGATTAAAAGTGCGGAATGCCCAAATTGAAGGAAAAAATCCTCAACTAGAAGGGAAAGATGCCAAACTTGAAGGACCAAAGGAAGAGATAGAAGGGAAGAGTGCCCAGGCTGAAAAAATATATATGAAGGGAAAGGAACAAATTACAGGACAACCTCCACAAGAAGAGGAAAAATCTCCACAAACTGACCAAAAATCCATCATATAATTCCAACAGCCTACCCCACACCCCAGTCTAGGCTCTTATTATCAATTCATTGAAGGAGGGATGTTGATCCCTGAGAAGTTATCCATTCCTTGAGGGATATTGATCCATGATAATCTCTTCTATGAGCTAGAAAGAGAGAGGGGGCGCACCCACCAGTGGATGCAAATTGAAAAAGCTATAAATGTTGAAGATGTGGGAATAATGGAGGATAAAATCAGTGAGATGGGGAAATGTATAGATGGTGTAAGGCTTAGAGAGGTAGTATTGAAAGAACAGTTGCAGATGGAAAAAGGAGAAAACATGAGACTAATGGAATAAGTGCAAAAGAAGGACAAACACATTGCCACTATGGCAGATATTTTTATGGATCCAATACAATACAGGAACCCCTCAAATTATTATGCCATCTATTTGAAAGAGAAATGGTTACAGTTTGAGATCAGAACCTTGGCACAACATGGTTCATTTCCTTTCCAAAACTATAGGAAATTCATTTATTTCTGCAGACAAACCAGTATGGAAGAGAGAGTCAAGTTGGCATAATTCTACATGTGCAACCTTACCATAACTTATATGAACATCTCGAACCCAAATTCTAGATTGGTAGATATGCAGCTGCTGGTCTTAGAATCTTGGGTGGTCAATGAAGAAAAAAGGGCAAAGAAAGTCAAGAGGGTGATGAGGACAGAAGGAAAATAACCCCTCCAAATCAAGAAGAACTCATCAACACTATAGGTGTCATAAAAAATCACCAAACAATCTCCAATGATGCTAGCCTTGCAAATAAATATCGTGATACCCAAGCACAAGCACTTGCACACTTTGACGACATCTCTAGATTACTGGGAGAAGATATTTTAAGGGCATGTCAAAGGAGCTGGAATGGCCTACCATTGACCTTAAGGAACCTAGAGTATCATACTCCAGAAATATTGAGAGATAACTTGGAAATAACACCCTTATCATAAAAGATTCATGCATAGAATGAAGATCCAATGGCTGGGATTAAAATGCTGCCCACCTTGCTACGGTTGAGTGAAGGAGGAGGAAACTAAGGAGGAAAAGGAATGGGAAGAATGAGAAATGAATGTAGGGTTTTACCCACTTGAAGGAACCCCTTTCATGCTACCTTGGGATGTCAAAGAAGCTACAAGATCTCTAAAGGAAATCAAGAAAGAAGATTGAGATGCTCAAAGGATGAGCAACCATTTGGTAGGGGAGTGATGATGAGGGCCATCATTAGGTATATTTTAAGGAGTTATAATGTCACCTTTTTAGCTTATTTAGTCCCTCTCTTACACATTTAATTACATTTTGTCATATTTTACTTAGTGAGAATGGTGTATTAAGGGTTGTCATGTCTTGAAGCCTAATATGGTTTAAATGCAGGAAATAATGTTATTTTTTAATAAGATTCCATATCAGGGCTTGGAGTAGGCAGAAAGGAGCAATCATAGGGAGGTTAACCACCTTCTTAACTCCTAGAGGCAACCAATATCTCTTAAGGTACTCCTCCAATAGCTCAAAGTCAAAGGCAACCAATCAAGTAGATGATAAGAAGGAGCCAAGCTCCACTTCTCCCGAGTTTCAAGGGAACAAAGACCTACTTTTTATGGAGTTGTTGGTAGCTACCCTCTTATATAAATAGAAAAGAGTAAGAGCACATTAGGATTCGGATTTTATATGCATCTAGAGAACTCGTGGCTCTGTATTAGACATTTTTTACTTTCTTTGCTAATGTAAGAGATTGTTTATGAAATAAGATGAGCATTTGGTTTCTTTCTCACTGAGTTGATTTCATGGTTTCTTTCTCAATCCATGGGTTGCAGTCTCTCTTGTGTACACTTGTGTCTTTCCTTTATGCTTCAACATTTTTTTGATTTCATTGAATTTTGGTAGCATATAATATATCAAAATTGTGTTTCCAACTCTCTCTCTCTCACCTCTTCCACTGGAGCTCGAGGAAGGTCTTCCACCACAGACCAAACATATTCAGTTTATTATTTCTTGGAAAATTTAGGATATATTTTACTCTCCTTATCATGAATATGTTGTAGGTTCAGAGGTAGATTTATGTTTCAAGTGCATAGGTAGTTCTAGTTAAATTCAACTCATATATTCTACCACTTTTATGATAAATGTGTTAATGATGAATGCATGAGTAGATGTATTGTTTGCAGGTTTTGTTATAGTAGAAGAGAAGGACCCTTGCAGCACTATAACTATGAGCTTCCACCCTCCATCAGTCACCTTCCATCCAAGTCACCCACAACCCTCTTTTGGAGACCATCATCACACCACCGAGAGCAACCTTTTTGTTGCAAGACATGCCTTTTTGAGAGCTCTGAGCTTGGCCAAGGGGATTGGTCATCCTCCATTTCCTTGTATCCACCTTTTCCTCACCTTTCCCAGCCTTCTCTTCATCATTTCCGACCTCCAAACCCTCACAGCCTATTTCCTATAGCATTACAGGACATCCAGTAGCAAAACATGAATCTTGTAGTAGATTCCTATAGCAAAGTTGAGAACCCACTCCTTCATCCAAAAATCGCGCCTCCACCTCACCTCAGCCAAGAAAATCCATCAACATACCTCCAGCTCTAAATCCTTGGTTTAGGAACACCCTTAGGACATCCAAACTCCCTCTACCCTTGTTGCAAAATAGAGTAATTTGAAGTGTGATTAGTCCATCATAAGATACAAAATTAGTATATTAGTTAGCATGAATTAGATAAAAACTAGTTAGTCATTGATTCAGCATGTGTGCAAAGATATATTAGTTCCTTATTGCAAGTTATTCAAGTATTCTAGACAATGAATGCAACTCAGTATAATTTCCTTTCTTGTACTTAGAATCAGTATTGATCTTTCTTCTATGAAAAAGTAGACATTAAATAGATGATTCGGTGCAATCTAGTGTAGTTTCTTTTCTTGCCAATAGATTAATGGTTATGATCAGTTTCTAGTCATAGGTGGCACTTAGAATTGTGACACACTTCCTCTTCCCTAGTTATTAGCACCTCATTGTAGAACTAAGATGAGGATGGAATGAGTAGAGCTCATTTGTTGTGCTTATAGCATTGTCACCTTCAAGTTTTTACAAACCCCGAGTTGATAAGAAAAAATGAGTAGCCTCTATGAGTTGTAGCACTCTTGGTGCAATACCAGAGCTCACCATTAAGTATTGGGTAAAATAAGTCAATCACTTTCCTATGATGGTTTACAAAATGCTATTTAAAATTTCCTAACAAATAATTATTGCCCAATTTAAAAAAATGTGTATTCCAACCACTTAATATAAACTTCCCAATTATTATTGAATTATATTTTCAAATTTAGAAATCTAATGCTAAAAAAACAAAAAAAATGCATATCTCTTTTTAATTGATTATAAAAATCAACTGTCACCGCAATATAATTTAAAGTTTTCTCACTAATTATTTTACACTCATGATGAATATTCAGGTTCGTAGAGGAGTTGTTGAAGAAGGTTGTGCAAATCGTTTTGAAAAGGAATCACAAAATATCCAAATTCTTTGCTCGAAAAATTAGAACAACATGGAAACACAGTGCCATCAGAGAAGCGGTAAGAGACAAGAAAATGTGTTCCCACGTATATATTGAAGCATTGGAAAACCTTCAGATACAAGAAACCGAAGTGAGATACTTTTAAATGCACAAAAATACAAGTGAGAAGAATATATGGTTGGAGGATTCAATTAATGTTGTGAAAAAATTAATAAACCTTCCTTAAATTGGTTGCCTGGGAATGGAAGCTGCATGGGGCAGTTAACATTCATAGCTGATGTAAAATTTCCCGTTAGTGAGTTGCCTCTGACATCAAAATAAATCATACAAGAAATAGGAAGCTTGAGGAATCTCATCTGTAATATTACTAGAGCTCAAATCAAGGAAAAATAAGTTTTTTCATTGCCCCAAACTTGCAGGAATTTGTCTATTAAGGAGGGTAAGGAGGTTTTGACCTCAATAAGGACTTGCAAGTTACAATTATCCCAAATTTTGGGTAAGGAGCCATTTAGACTCATCGTCGGAGCCCATATAATCTAAATCTTGGGAATGTGTCACAATTTTGTCTGAACCCAAGGAGAGTTATGGCCCAATCTCTAGTCTGGTGGTTCTATGAAAGAAAAATTATTATGTAGTGTATGAAGAGTTCATACAGTCATAAGTATTTATTGGGATATTTGGGTGATCCTTTATCATAATTTGGATATGAATCCCTCTGCATGTTTAGTTGGATGATCTGTTGGTGGTCTTTTTGTTGGATGTTGGGGTCCTCTAAAGCGAAAAATGCATGAATAAGAGAACTCAGAACTTTACACACATATCCTCGTCCGAAGTCAAGAAACATGAGACATACACTATTATTTTTGTTCAGATATTGTGCTGCAGGTTCTGCTAACTAATTTGGAAACATCAAGTTAAGCCACATGGGTTCATCCTCATGATAGTTATCGATTTGTAGTACACCATGTGCATACGCGTGGCCAGATTTTGTGTATGTTAACATGATGGCCCCACCTACTACTCCAATAAAATGCACAGTGTTGGAAATCTCCTCCTGCCATGGCACCTGCTGCGATCAAGATCGAGGATGAGGAAATTTGGAATGTTTGTTTTACATGATGTTGGTCTTGATACGCCACCGTTTTTGGGTCTAAATTGGCACTGCTTTGAAATTTTTATATTGTATTCATACCCTCATATTATTGATGATGAGGATGACAAACTCTGTTGTGTTTTGGTTGAATGGGCGCATTGGAACTTGGGACTCACGAGAGGAGAGACACTATTCCTCTCTTTATGGTCCTGAATGATTCATGGGACCATGATTACGTATCACTGGAAATTTCTCAGATTGATCCTCAAATTATGTACACGGCTTTCCCAGAATTCCAATGCTTTTCTCTAGTGTGATATCATGAATAATTTTTTATGTTAATGTATATCATGAATATTTGCATGCCTTCCAAATCATGAATTGTTTGTGAAGTCCATATCAGCTCGAAACAGGGCGTCTCCACTTGAGCGATGGGATTGGCTTCCATGATGAGGGTAGTTTCACTATCGTCGAAGAGAGCTTGGCCAACTATACTGTCGAGGTGAGTGTCAGACGGGCTACGAAATTTAACAGTCGTGATTTCACTGTAGATGACCAAAACCTAAACTCCTTGATTGTTCTCAATCGGATCTTTAGCCATGCAGAGAACGGTGCCTTTGGAGAAGCATCCTTGTTGGTACAACATGACTCTCTTAACGCTGGGGCAGGGCCAAGAAGCTTTGTCAGTTGATTGTCGGCTCCCGGCATGTCCACTCTGGATGCGTAGAAAAATCCGCTGATGGATGAGGAGTGATCGCATGTACGAACACGGAACAATTCTATTGGATGCACAAAATACATCGACCCAAGTATTCTTGGTGCCACTGACAAACGCATTGCATGAATATTAGTCGAAATGGTCTTCTTTGGCGGTTTGCCCGCGGATGTTGACCTCGTCTGGGGCTCGAGAAGACATAGGCAAAGGGTGGATTATTGGGGCATACCTTTCCGCTGCCTGGTTTGTCACAGCACGGGACATCTGAAGGACAACTGCCCTTGGCTGCATTGGAAGCCCCGTAGGGACAATCAAAGATCAGAAGGTGCAAAAGGCAAGCTGAATCCAAATGATCATTGAAATGTCATCCCATCAGGTATTTCTTCTATTGCGGATTCTTCCATTGATTTGTTTGCTAATGTTAATGAACAATCTGTGGAGTTAACTCCACCAGACAAGGCGCTGTTGGCTCCTACTATTTCTAAAAACAATTCCGGCTCGCCCATGCAATTAGAAGCCGAAGTAAACTTGGGATCGACAATCATGAGGAAGGATAAAATATCGCATGCCTCTACTTCTCTTTTTGATCACCATCAAACCTATCCCATCACTGAGCCATCATACACCTCCCCATCCATGCCGCCCCTAGAAGACGCAACACCTCCCCCTCATCCTCCCTCTCCGCACAATACCGAAAAGGTGAATTTACCGGACCCACCTTATGTCCCTACTGCTCTAGCTGATCACCATCAAACCTGCCCCACAATTTCTTCTTCATATACTTCCCCATCCCCTCCTCACCCTCCTCCCTCTCCACATAATATTGCGAATGGGGACTTATCGGTATCACCTATAGGATGTGATGTCGAATCCCTTTTAAACAACTCGAACCTTGACTTGGCCACCCTCACTATATTTGAGAATATCCCTAGGAATCCTGATATTGTCATCTTGCCGGATTCGGGTTGCAATATTACGGTGAGAAAGAAAACGAAGTCCGCATCCAGACACTTCAGAGGGAGGCCGAAAACAAAATCCCTCTTCCGGGATGAACTTTTTGACCTCCGGGAGGTCCCTATTTTTTCAGCTGATGATCCCAGGGTGGATGGAGTTTGGGACCCTCCTTGGGTCTCCAAATGATTTTCGCCCTCCCCTTCAGCTCAAGTGGCATGGGCGAATAGTTTTTTGTTGATGGCCGTATATGGTTCTATCATGTCTTTTATGGTTCATCTATATGCCCCATTTCATATGATGTTGAGGTAAATGCTGTGGGACGCCTGGCTTATCGTTGAAGTTGGTTTTACTTGTCGAGAATGTTGTGGGTTCACATCTTCGGATTTGGTTGATCCTCCATTTCTTTTCCAATTGGCTTTAGACATTATCATCGACTCTATGCTTGATTACGAGTCTCATGTGATGGGTATGTTTTGCCCGATCACATTATTTTGGTTTTAGGAGCAATGTTGCATATTTTGGAAGTGATTACTCACTTCACTTTCTTATGATGTATTATGCACTGTTTTTATTTATCATAATATAAAACAGCGTTTTTTTCTTTCTGAAAAAAAAAAAAAATGTACGAACACGGAACATTTTTTCCAGGTGTCAAATTTTTATGGGAAGAAGAGACGAAAATGAACTGTGATTGGTTGGCATGAAATTTTTTTTCCAAACCAACTCCATATAGGAACGCCTTCAGTGCAATTATTGGGTGAAAATGTGAAGCTGGGTTACACTTTTTGCCCTTTTTTGAGAAAAATTTCTCATTTTTTTCGGTTCTTCAACTTTCTGCAAACTATAACAATTTTTCTGTGTAGAATTTCATTTTGCGATAAAAATAAAAGTTGTGAGAAATTTTGTTAGCTTTCTATTACTTATTTTTTGAAATTTTTTTATGCAGATTTGATATGTCAACTTAGTGTTTCTTTGAGTGTGTGTTTCTTAACAATCAAAGAATTCATTAGAGAGTCATGTTATGTGGCAACGTTGTATTCATTGAAAATTTGTTTTTTGAAAAAAACAAAATGTGTTACAACAATCTAGAGCGAGTCTACTTTGGTTTTGTCATATTTACAAAGCCAATGGATGCATATCATAATTACTAGAATTTTTTGAGGCTGGTCCAATACGAAAAAGCTGGCATTTTATTTTTTGATATGTTTCGATGGCAACAAATTTCTTAACATATAAGTTATAAACTAAAAATATAAAATCTAACCATTAGAGTCAACGGACCAATGTAATACCCCATAATTTTTTGTCAAATTTTTTTACAATGTATTTTGGGAGACACAAAATTTTGATTTCAACGAATCACGATGACCCTCAAAAATTGTTTGCACTCATTTTATTAGAAAAAAATAATTAAAATTAATAAAAGTTTACAAAAATTCCATAAAATTTATATTTCATGAAATTAGATTCAATTAAAGAAAATGCTTGTCTTGGTTCCGACAGGTTAATTAACAAGTTTTCATGGAGTTTAATGAGTCCAAAGTTGCGAGAGACCGTTTTTCCGGAAGCTTGGTTACTGCGTAATTGGTGACGCAGTTAGTTCGTACGAACTATTAGTGAATGTTCGGGTGAACTATGTTTTCCGTTTATGAGCCGCTAAAACTAACGTCTTAATAGTTCGGCCGAACTTCTTATCAAAAAGTTCGACGAACTATTGTGCAATTCTCCGTCATTGGGAAATTTTTGTGGGAGCCCCCTACAAAACACATATTTCGCGTCAATATAAATTTCAGTGAAATGATTCACAATTTTCGCACATTTTGCACTTGATTTCATTTTACAACTTGGTTTGAATTCAAAAACTTTTTCTTCAAAGTTTGGATTTAAAAAAAATTTTTTGGAAGACATTTTACGGAGGCGGCGTGATTTTTCTTGGAGGTTCAAAGTTTCGAGTTTAAAGAACTTTTTTTGGAAGACATTTTTTGGAGGCGACGTGATTTTTCTTGAAGGTATGTACGTGTTTTGTGTTGAAATAAATCTTTTGAGCTTCTTTGTTCAAAAATTTTTTCTTAACATTTTATATTTAAAAAATTTTTTTTGGAAGACATTTCTTGGAGGCGGTGTGATTTTTCTTAGAGATATGTACGTGTTTTTGGATTGGATTATGTATTTTTAGAAAATATTTTTTTAAATTAAATCTTTTGTGATATTGTTTGTAATTGAGTTATTGTCTAATTTTTTTGAAGGAAAATTTTTTTTGAACCTCATACCCTATTATCATGGGAAATCAAAGAACTTGTGTGAGAAAATATGATCGAAAAAGAAAGCACGAGGAACGTAGAGAAGAGACGAGACAATATCTCAAAAGAAAGTTAGAAACTCTCTCAAATATTGAAGAGGAAAATCAACCTCAAGCGAGGAAATTGAAGCGGTATGTAAATGTAAATATTACATGATCTATTGATATATATTTAAAATTTTCCTAATGTAAAATGTGAAGCTTAATTTTTATTTGATGAACTAGTTTGAAAAATATTTTTTGTTTTATGTAAAACGAGACGGAGATATTCCTCAAAATATTGAAGAAGAAAATCAACCTCAGAGAAATTGAAACGGGTATGTAAATGTAAATATTATGATCTATTGATATATTTTTAAAATTTTCCCAATGTAGAATGTGAAGCTTAACTTTTTATTTGATGAACTAGTTTGAAAAATATTTTGTTTAATGTAAGCGAGACGGAGATACTCCTCAAAATATTGAAGAAAGAAAATCAACTCAAGCGAGAAATTGAATCGGGTATGTAAATGTAAATATTATGATCTATTGATATATTTAAAAATTTTCCTAATATTTATTGACATATTTATTAATTTAGTTATTTATTAAATATGTACTATTTTTTTCGAATATGTACGAGATGAAATCACTATCGATAATGAGATGTTAGAAAATGTACAAACACTCACACATATGGAGATAAAAAACACGACTATGTTATACGATATACGTGTCGATAAAATTTTTGAAATGTTTTTCACAAGCTTTGAGCAAGTGACAATTCAAGCTCAAATGTTGAAAGGTCTCCTATCATCAAGGAAATTAAAAGAAGCGACAACACTATTGGGTATTCGAAAATCAACCAAAGATAAAAAAATGAAAGAAGAGGTGATAAAAAAATATGAGTAGTGCTATAGAGTCAATTAAGAGATATAGAGATAAAGATGTTTCAAATATACGTAGAGGAATACAAATGGCAATGGTTTCACCAAGTACTCAAGAGAATCGTTTGAATCTAACATCTATGGCACGAGCATTTGGGAACCTCGCGAAAAACTACGCACAAACATCGAAAATTTTAGTTGCAAATAGACGTAAATGATGAACTCGCTTGTTGGAGAGCTATTTGTAGGCAACCATACAAAGATAGACTTGGAGAAGATGTTAAAAAAATAATATATGAATATTGGAAGAACAATTCGCGTGTTTCACCCACTGCTAGAGACATGTGATGCGAAGAAGAATAACACGAAATCAATACGAAGAACATGAAAAACATCTCTTGGAAACCACTCAAATAGAGTTATTCAACAAGTTCAAAGAAGAGAATCATCAAATTCAAGTTTCACTCGTGCTTTTGTTCAACAAAAACCATGGTATGTAAAACCTATCACCGTACGCGACACTTGTTGTTGCCGTTATCATGTGGAATTTGAGTTATATTATGACACATTCCTTGATTTCGGTAGAACATTATGGAAGGATTAACCTCCTCCTTCCACTATTCGTGAATTCATATCTCCAAATTCTATGTGAAAGAAAAGCGATGAACTATTTTACAAAAAGAAATGTGTTGGTGGTTAAAAAATGCGATGATTGTGGAAATTTGACTAAATTTCAAAACAAATATCGTATTGATATAAATGATCAATCATTGTCCAACATGGAAAGTGAAATGGAAGAGATATGAATATACCGGTGACATCGATTCAAGGTGCGAGATAGTGTTAAAAAGAATCGAATTACGAGAAAAATGAGAAATTTTTCTAATAGACTTTTTGGGAGAAAGTTTGAAGCAGAAATTTACAAATACACCATGCATTCCCATAGAGCTCGATGGCAAGACTTGCAATTCAAAAAAATCTCGTGAAGTTTTTCCACCGGGAACCATTTTGTCGGTGATTGATTTTGCGAGAAAACTACACATTTGTTCCACAAAAAGAAATTCGGAGTGAATACTATCACTACGACCAAGTCTCCATGCTCGTCCATATTCTATATAGACATCTTTGAACAAAACATCGATCATATAGAAAAACATGAGTGAAAATCGACATATCATTAAAGAATATCATTTTATATCGGTGTGATCGTACACATGATACATGTTTTGTACAACATTGTTTTTGGAAGAATTTATGATTCATTGAAAAATCGTGGAATAACATTCAATGAACATTGGATATGAGTCGAGACGGATCGCGCGGGTCAATTCAAATCTGCACGATCATTTTTTTGGTTGTGTCGTCTTCATAAGAAAACCCGCATTAAACATTGTTGGAATTTCTTTGAGAGCTGGCCATGGAAAAAGGAGAACATGACGGTGCGAGGAGCATGCATAAAAGGAGTACTTCGAAGATATCAAATGAACCACTTTGCACGCACGAGCTTGTGAGCAGTTTGAAGAAGTTGTTCGATGGTGCTGCAAAAGCTGCTCTAAGCCATGAGATTAACCCATCAAGAAAGTGCGAAGGTACATTCAATTTAATTTATATTGGTAATCTAATTTTTAAACATTGTACATTTATCATGCAATGATTATTTTTTAATTGTATTTTTGATATCATATTTACAAATTATTTTTCTAATTTTTCATATAAAGGTTTTTACGGCATATTGGAATTGGAGACGTAAATAGATCAATTGGAAATGACGTTGGAACAATAAAAGGGACTCGAAAATTGCATTCAATTCAAACAAAATTGTCCACAAATGTGTTTGCATTGGATAAAAGAAAATATTCTTGTTTTTGTGATGTTTGCATAGACAACACAAAATCCAGCCAACGTCTGTGAAAACAAAATGTATGTGAACGATTGGAAACATACGAGGCTAAATACAAAGGGAAAAAATGTACATTTGCAATGTTTGAAGAAATGGAATCGAGATGAAACTACAATATCATGCGATGGTGATCGAGTTTCGATCTTGTTAGAGAAGGTAACATTTGAATTAATTTTTAATGATTTAAAGATCTACAAATAAATTTAAATATGCATAGTTAAATGTTAAATTTATTTTATTGTGCGGGAGATGTTTTTCGCTGTAATTGCACCTATTGACAACGATGAAAATGTGAAGTATTATTTGATGCGTTGACCTTTGAACAAAAAATGAAATTATTACAAGACTATAATGATCACGGATTCGAGTATGACAAAGGGTCTATTATGCTTTGAAAGGGTTATTTTTTTCAAACAAACTCGTCAAAGTGGAGACTTTGTTTACTTGAAGACTATGAACTTTGATTCCATAAGTTGTCAATATAGTCACTTGGTGTGTGCGGCACGCATAAAGTTGATAGAAGTTCAATCAAAAGAAAAAAATCAAAAAAATAAGAAATGGAAAATGTCAAAATCCGATCATGAGACGGATTATTGAGGATGGAATTCCATTAGAATTTTTTTTGAGTGAAGTATCCAACAATTTATTATCTTTTAGACCTTTTCGATGCTCAACTAAAAATTGAAGTTCTGCTTATGTTATTTGTGGTTTGCGAGATGTTACAAATTGTTTGGGTGCAAGCACGTGCTCTAGTATCAACTGAAAGTAGTTTTTCTATACATGTGCATTGATTAAAAATGTTAAATATGTATTGGATATATATATTCTAGAATGAAATTAATTGTTCTTGTATATTAATTGTTCTTGTATATGTTCTCCGACCATATGGTACAAATTATTTCACTTTATTTTTGTAAAGTCGGATTCGGTCCCCCATATGGCCTAGCCTCAGGGACGAGATAACAAGTGGTTGTCCCCACTTGCCGAATCTCGAGCTTTTTAAGTACAATTTTCTTGTTTATGTCAAGCATCTTACATGATGTCCTAGCCAAAGATAGATTCTCTTTGTTTCAAGTTTTCAGTAAAAGTTGTCACCGAATGAGTTTGCTCGAACTCTTGTAGTAAACACCATACCTCATCTCTCTTGCTCTCCAATATTATTAGGTTTAATTATTATAACACAAAAATCGTTCTACATTGTCGATAATTTTTTGCGCTTAGACTAAAATCAATGAACACTATTAATCCAATGTCTTTACAAGTAATGTACCATCATACATGCAATTATATAAAATTAGAAATCAACATATACAATGAAATCAATGGGGATTGTCTTGTTACAAGTAACATAATTTCAATTTACCATATGTGAAAATGTAGGTTGAAACCATCCAAAACTTTAAGTTGTAAATTGAAACCATCCAAAACTTTAAGTTTTAAAACCCTTTTTGATTATATATTGTGCATCATTAAAACATTTAACATTTAAAGTTCATTAAATATCACATGCAAAATGTGGATTGAAACCATCCAAAACTCGATTTTTAAAAACTTCACATGCCATGCCAATTATAATTCAACAATCCAACAAAAAACATTTAACAAATTAAATATAACATGCCAAAGTCGTTTCAAGTTTCGGTAAAAGTTGTCACTGGATGACCTACTAGGATATTATAAATACTAACTTTATAAGATCATTTGGCATTCGGAAAAAATTGAAAGTCTTAGGCTGTCAATCAATTTAAAGTATCATTCACCCTAGGGAGTGTAAAATATTCAATGTAGGTTGGTGAGCGATGCTCACTCCTAGCTTGAAGTAGTGCCCGATGACCAATTCTTTAATGAATTCCAATGCACTAGACCAAAGTTGGTTCAACCTACTTGGTTTCTCACCCAAGAAATTCCAAGGATGGACTTTCTAGACAAGCTGCTAAAATTGAAAAGCTTGACATGGAGATATGACAAGGTGAACAAAGACCTCGGGAACTCTTTATGGAAAGGGCTCACTTGAAGGAAAAAGAAGCACCATGTTGCGAGGCTAAAGTCAAGAACATGGAAGATAAGATCAAGAGGGACTTTCTTGATCCAGAAACCTATTGGTTTGAAGAAAGAAAATGCATGTGTTGGCACACTTGGAAAAGAAGATGACCACACTAAGAGGATTGGTGCACTTCGTTTGGAAGGAGTCAATATATGTCGTATTGGAGCAATTATACGAATTCGAAAAAGGGAAAGAGCTTGAACCAATTCAAGCGGACCCAGGGATCGAATTGTTCTATGGAGCTTCATGAGAAGAGATATGTGAAAAGCCACTATTAAGCCAAGGGCTAGTTCGAAAGACATATTGGAAGAGGAAATGTTGAAGAAGATTGCGAAAGTAAGGCGCAAGACAAGGAGGAGGAATGATGATGAAAGTTCCTTGGACTTGAGATTCATGTCTACAACCGTACATGGGAAAAAGTTCTACTGCTTTGATAGACACGAGGGGCTACCCATAGCTTCCTAAGTCGAAAGGTAGCTTCATCTCTTAGAAAAGAGGAAGGCTAGCATCGAGAAGAGTTGAGTGCTTTCAAGGCAGGTCAACTCGAGGATAAAAGCACTACTCTGACTTTGGTGTCATGAAAGGCACACATGTGAGAGTAGGGTCATGGTTTGGAAAGATAGACTTAGAGTCATTGACATGGATGATCATTCTATGATGGACCATACCAATGATGGACCCGAGACATTCTCTTAATTCTTGTGATCAATCTTAAACTATTTTATGAAAGATAGATAAACCATTTAAATATTTAGCTCAAACTCTTGTAGTAAACACCATACCTCGGGTCTCTCTTGCTCTCCAATATTATTGGGTTTAATTATTATAACACAAAAATCATTCTACATTGTCAATAATTTTTTTGCGCTTACTGCGAAATCAATGAACACTATTAATCCGAGTGACTTTACAAGTAATGTACCATCATACATGCAATTATATCAAATCAGAAATCAACATATCTTGTAATGAAATCAATGGGGATTGTCTTGTTACAAGTAACATTTCAATTTACCACATGTGCAAATGTAGGTTCACATTCTATCATTCATGTAGTTTTAAAAACTTCAGATACCATTAGAATTATAATTCAACTATCCAACAAAAAAATTTAACATTAAATATCACATGCCATCCCAATTATAATTCAACTATCCAACAAAAATATTTAACATTAAATATCACATGTCAAATGTAATTCAGATGACAAAATTACTTCACATTCACATGCCAAAAGTACTAAAACCATCCAAAGAACACTGAAATCAATGAACACTATTAATCCAATGACTTTACAAGTAATGTACCATCATATGTATGCAATTATATCAAATCGAGAAATCAACATATACTTTGTAATGAAATCAATAGGGGATTGTCTTGTTACAAGTAACATTTCAATTTACCACATGTGCAAATGTAGGTTCACATTCTATCATTCATGTAGTTTTAAAAACTTCGAGATGCCATACCAATTATAATTCAACTATCTAACAAAAACATTTAACATTAAATATCACATGCCATACCAATTATAATTCAACTATCTAACAAAAACATTTAACATTAAATATCAACAAAAACATTTAACATATGTCCAAAAAATATGTCCAAAAAACATATTGTAATAAAATATGATCCAAGAAATTGTAAATCTCACTCAAGTATCAAAAGCATGTATCAAGTTTAACAAATTTTTAAAACCATCTAAATTTTGAAATCAAATCAAATCTCTTTGTATATCTTGTCCATCAAATGGAGGATCTAGCCTGCGGGTCTCGGTTAGCTCTATCCTATACACAATGCACATGTACTTGAACATTTAAAAATTTGAAGTTTTTAAAAAATGAATGAGAATATATATATCTAGAACTTCATGTAAAAAACAAAATATAACAAAAAAAATCACGCAATACCTTGTAAGGTTGCCTCTCCATTTGATGAACAGGGATCGCCATAGAAACATCTCCACGGTGGTAACTTTGTACAATATACATGTACGATTAAATATAAATATATATATATACATAAAAAATTTATATAAATTAAAAAAATTTCAAATGAAAAATGCACATGTACATATATAAACTTATTTGAACAATAATATTAAAAAAAAGAACTAAAGACAACTTCTTCAAATGTTGTGGATGTTCCTATCTCAGATCGCTAAAGTCACTCGGATTAAAAAAAAATCTTCTATACGAACCTAAATTCAAAAAAAATTTAAATAACTCAAAATATAGATCTCTTTCTATATATCTCAATTTTTAATGGAACTTTTTTGAGGTAACATAAATTTTGAACTTGTGAAAAATTGTCCATACTTGTACATCTCCCAATGAAGTAGAAGGTATATCTCCTAAAGAAGAAGAAGATACGGCATCCCAAAAACATCGAGATGGAATCGGTACTGTTAAAACATTTTTATCGAATTATATATATACATACATGTACATGTGTGGCAACAATTATTTATTTTAGAGTCACTTAAAAAACACTAACATAAATGTGCCAACATATCATGATGGTGAGACCCATCTGCATCATTTGAGCGAGAGGGTCCCGAACGTAATATTAACATTTTCATCACGCATCATGCATGAGGCGCAAATGGTGTTTTAACATATAATCATACATTTTTTTATAGATTAATGTACACATACAAATAAATGTATACATGTCTACATACACATGTATTTATTACAAATTGTACACATGTATATGTAAATATAATTTCAAACCTCAAGGTCACTAACACATACTAGATTACCGTTGCCCTCTTCCTCACAAAAAATTAGGTCTTGGAGACCATTGTGACAATTTATTGCGTATGTTCGGAGCTCTTCAACATTCATGTTGTAAATCTCCTCATACTGTATGATAAACAAAATTGGCACGTGCATTTTCACGTGCTCTTTGTCGATTTAAGCCAATATCAGACTCCACTCAATCACTATGAACATTTTCGATCATAACATCTCTTGCTTCACGACTTATTTGAGAAGTCGCATCCATCTCTAATCGCGAGTTTCGACTAGAGACAGTCGACTCACCAATGGTGGCTCGGGACGAGGAAACTCACATCTCGCTTAGCGCCCTTACGTTGATATAATCGAAACCTCTCCCCAGGGCCAAAAAATTCTGAAGGAAGGTCATTGTAGTCGGGTTTCATACCCAAAAATTCTGCATAAAACATTTTGTGCAAAATCAAAGAGAACCTCATCGTTCCATGAAACCTTCAGAAAGGCCGCAAGATGTCGACTATACAAATATTGTGCTTTTTACAGGTGCTTGAAATCTTTGCACCTTCAACATTTTCTTTTTGGCCCTTCCTTATAATTAAACATTGACTTAGCCTCCCGCTCTTGAAACTCTTTTTTTTATGTCCTGCCATTTATCGGGACCTATCATCATTTTCTCTTCTCTTTCTCATCACTTCTACAAACGAATCGATTGGATTTGGCCCCAAATTTTTGTACACTTTTACCATTTCACTCCAATGAATGTGTAACTATTTCTAGGCTTTGTCTACTCTCGGTAGGTAGAGACAAATCTGGAGATCTCTTTGCAATTTTGCATAGAGGCTTTGACACCTTTGTAAGGTGCATTCCCACCATGTTCGTTTCCCATGGTATGTATCGGTAATCTCGATCGGATAAGTTGTGCTAGGTTGTCGACCTTCTTCTTCAATGTAGTGCACGCGCCTGCGTCTTTTTTTGACCACTAGCTCGAACATTTTCAGCCTATGCATCAATATATATAAAATTTCTTATATTAGAAAAAACACGTGTAAAAAAAAGTCGTACAAATTTAATGAAAAAAATATTGAAATTGATGGCAACCTTGATGTTGTTGGTTAACATCATCTCCAACATGACCTGTGAGAACCAACCCCCGGAATGATGCTGCTGAGGGAACCGGACCCACGGTGACCACTGTTGAGAACCAATGACGTTGATTGCGGCCTTCGGGGGGAATAAATATCACCCCCCTTCCCTTTCTGCTACCTCGATCGGTTGAACCTTGGCCATGCTCCATGGATGGAGTAGAAAGCCTTCTCCTCTTGCCTCCTAAAAATTAAAATATGAAACTTATTAACAACTAATTTCACTCACAAAAGTTAATAAAAAAAATCAATTCCATATGTACACACATGTATGGAGATTTAAGATTATATTTAAATATAGTGAACATCCTCCAATACACGAGCCTCCATATGGGATTAAGTGCGATCTTCGTCTTTCATCCTCCATGATATATATCTATTGAGTCGACATTCACAAAATAGATTTCAAAAAATCAATACCTCGGAGTAAAATCCGGTTTGAGGGTACATTAAATCCATTATGTTCTATATTTCTTACATTTCTTGCCCTCCTATTTTTTTCCAACCAAGGTTTATAAAATAACATGAAGCAACATGAGACTTAGAACAATCATTTTTCATTATCTATATGGAAGGCAAGAATGATTATATCCCCTTGAGATTAAGCTTATGTAGTTTGTCAATTTTTATCATATATTTTTTGGTAAGTGTAAATGTTTTTTTTATCTATAGTACAAGTCATGAGTTCCCCAATTTTACCTTATGTAAAGCATGATTCTAGGATTACTAAAAATTTGTACTTGGTTTTTTAAGAATATATCAAATAAAGTTTTTGAGAAGCAAATATGGCTTGTTCCTTAGAATTTGGCACTTTGAATTTCCTTCCCCATATTTCTTGTTAATGATTATAACCTTAAAATGGCTAATATTGGTTTGTCATCATCATCTAAAAATGACTTGGCGAGATGAAAATTTACCATGTCAATCATCATCACTTCACACCATCTCATACATGACCCCTTCTACATATTATATGCATGAATTTTTGAAATGTCATCCTCTCTACCTATCCCATGAATGATTGTGACAACGGGGATGAATAAAATACAATTTATAAACGAGAAGATAGTTTCTAGCTTGTCCTCCTCCATCAGCCCCCATAGCTAGTGATTTCTCAATTTTCCACTTCCAACTTTCTATTCTCGAAATTCATTGCGGCTAATTTTATCGATAGCCACACCACTATACATATAGTTATCATATACACTACTACATTAATGAACTCTACGTTTTTTTTATTATAGAAGTCCAATAACAAACAATGTTAATTGAGTTTAGTAGTGTATATAACAATTTCTTTGACTTCCCGAGTGTGTTGTGACTATTAGTAGAATTAACTACCAAAATGAATTTCCAAAATAAAATGTTGGAAGGAGAAAAAAAATGGGCAATCCTTTGGATATGGAGTGCGTGGAGGAGGACAAACTTTCTTGATCCCTTCCTTATCAAATTTCCTTTATTCACCTAATGTCACAATAAATCATGGTCTAGATAGAAGGGATGACCTACCATAAATTCAATCATATAATAGTAGTAGAAAGGTCCTCTGTAGATGGTGTGAAACGATGATTACAAACATGATAATTTTTCATCTACTAGGTCATTTTTGAGATGATGATTACAAACAGTGCTAACCCATTAAAGGGTTATAATCATTGGTGCCTAATGTGGGGTGGAAAATTTAAATCAAGTTCGTATCAAGTACAATTTAGCTCATTTTAGTCAAGGTTAGTTAGAAGAATTAGCTATTGGTTTCTACCTTCAATTTCCTACCCAGAAAATGAATGTGTACGTGCTTTTGAGAGACATTAGAGACATTAGAGGAACAAGGTCCAATTTTTTGATGAAAATGTGCTATGAAAGTAAAGGGTTTTAAAGGCAAGCATGTACGGGCATTAGTTGAGCCAAATGTTCTTCAAGAAGGGCCTAATTATTTGGGTCTTGGTTATGGAAAACATGGAAAATGCTCCAAAGCCAAGGAGGCTTGTGAGGTTTGTGTTCATGATGAATGGAACATGTACATAGTTTACCTTAAAGTTGTTGTGTTTTATGGATATTAAAATGAAGAACTTCTATTTAGATCCATTCAGGGAGAGTATTTGACTGAGGGGCATTTACTAGATATGTCACCTTTCATAAAAGGTGAGGTCCGGAGAGCTACGGCCCTTTACGGACTACTGCCTATAGAACTTGTAGAAGTAAACACTAGAGGCATTAACAATATCAAAAAGCACGTTTTCATGCTCAGAGACATGGGAATGTGTCTCTTTCGCTATGCAAAAAAAAATAGTTCTTGAGGTAGTTAATCTTCGTGAGACGAGGTCATCGAAGCAAGTCAATGTGATCATCCCTCCTTCCCTCCCCTTCTAAAATAATTATGTTTTGCGAATTAGAGCCAAAAATATGGAGACAATTATCACCAAATCCAGACGTACGATTATGCATGATGGAGAATATCTAGCGCTTTCCCTCGTTAAATATATTAACAAGGGGAAAGCGCTAGGGCTCTCCATCATGCATAATCATATGTTGATGCTTATAGAGTGAAAAAAAAGCTGAAAGAATCAACTTGTAGGGTCATTTTAATGGGGGTGGAGAATTCGGGTCTTTGCAAATTCAAAGTATGGTGCATGTTGCATGAAGCAAGATGTTGAAAGTAGAGTTATGTTAGACACACTTAAATGCAACAAATATGGGAAATTTGTACATGAGCTCTATTATTTGACTTAAGAGTCGAGTTGTTTGAAAAAGGCATGTTTTGTCAACTTGTGTTTGGTTGATGGTTTTGTACACCAATATGTAAGAGTACATGGACATATTCACATGATGTGAATTTTTTTTCTTTAAAAGGAGAAAAATGATGTGTTTTCGATTTGATGGTTTTTGTTTCGACAAGACGTCACAAGATTTTGCGAAGGTCCACTCTTTAGCGAGAGCCTCATGATTACAACCTATCAGTGAGAATCAAATGGGAGTGCATCCTTATTTTAGAAAACAAGTAGGATTCTAAGCTACCTAGGACTCAAACCATCATTTTTAAATTTGAAATATAATGGTGTTGTTTCAATTCCGAATCCACAACCCCTACCACATGAAATCAATAATCTAATTACACATGAAATAAATAGTTATTTTCTCCAAAATTAAAAATATAACTTAAAACTAAATTCAACATAGTTGAAAGAAAAAGAAGCATACATTGAAATGGTTTTGCGACAAATGGTTAGATTTCTTATCCAATTAAGGCCTAGCATGTATTTTGATGTTTCATTAATTTCTTTGCAAATTCAAAGTATGGGATGCATGTTGCATGAAGCAAGATGTTGAAAGTACATGAGCTCTATTATTTGTCTTCGAGAGTCGAGTTGTTTGAAGAGGCATGTTTTGTCAACTTGTGTTTGGTTGATGGTTTTGTACACCAATATGTAAGAGTACATGGACATATTCACATGATGTGAATTTTTTTTTCTTTGAAGGAGAAAAATGATGTGTTTTCAATTTGATGGTTTTGTTTGTGACAATACGTCACAAGATTTTGCGAAGGTCCACTCTTGAGCGAGAGCCTCATGATTACAACCTATCCGTGAGAATCAAATGGGAGTGCATCCTTATTTTGAAAACAAGTAGGATTCTAAGCTACCTAGGACTCAAACCATCATTTTTAAATTTGAAATATAATTTGGTGTTGTTTCAATGCTGAATCCACAACCCTAACACATGAAATCACTAATCTAATTACACATGAAATAAATAATTATTTTCTCCAAAAATAAAAATATAACTAAAAAAATAAATTCAACATAGTTGAAACAAAAAGAAAGCGCCATTGAAATGGTTTCTGTGACAAATGGTTAGATTTCTTATCCAATTAAGGCCTAGCATGTATTTTGATGTTTCATTAATTTCTTTGCAAATTCAAAGTATGGTGCATGTTGCATGAAGCAAGATGTTGAAAGTACATGAGCTCTATTATTTGACTTAAGAGTCGAGTTGTTTGAAGAGGCATGTTTTGTCAACTTGTGTTTGGTTGATGGTTTTGTACACCAATATGTAAGAGTACATGGACATATTCACATGATGTGAATTTTTTTTTCTTTGAAGGAGAAAAATGATGTGTTTTCGGTTTGATGGTTTTGTTTGTGACAAGACGTCACAAGATTTTGCGAAGTTCCACTCTTGAGCGAGAGCCTCATGATTACAACCTATCAGTGAGAATCAAATGGGAGTGCATCCTTATTTTTGAAGAAGAAATTTCAATAGGCTTTAGGAAATTTAATTTCAAGTCATTTAATTTCACTAGAAATAATTCAGAGGTACATGAAATGAATAGTATTTAGGAAGAACAATAGTCCCTCATGGAATATGAAGAAAGTAGCAACTTCATTTTGTATATATGAATGCTTTGAGTTACTCCTCAAAAAATTTCAAAACATGTGTATTTATTACTCTACCCATCTCGATTTTCATAGGATCCATAGCACATACATTTCTATATGCCCTAGTTGTTGTAAGGCCTAATTATTTCATCACTTTCAAAGGAATTACATCGATTGTTTCTCCTAAATCTAGCATATAGTTGTGTAATAATATTTTATTTATTAGTAGGAATATATGAAAATGTTTATGAATTACATTTTTATTCCCTTGATTCATCTTTTATAACTCTATAGGATAATGCTCAAAAGTAGGGTCATCTACTTCATCAAATTTTAAGAACTTCTTAACCTTATATCTTTATTTCATATTTGCATAACTTTCACAAATGGGATAGAAACAATATATTTTCCAAGTGTTGAAGTAAACCAACATTAATTTCATTGTACACTCTTTATATAGGTATGGTTGAATGTTGTACATCTGGTACATAGATAAATTTGTTGTTTTCATTGTTTACTCTTAAAAATTATTTGAAGTGGGAGAGAAGAGTTGGTTTCTTCCTAGGTTGGCTTACATTTCCTTTAATATATGATCCATCCACTTTCTCTAATTCATATTTTTATCTCTTCTATTAATTATATGTTATTATTTCTATGTATTGTTAGTACAAGGGGGTGAAATAATTTCTTATCATTTTCTAAGTGGTGAGGTCGTTTGAATCTCCAATAGTTGTGTTGGTGTGGTGGGAACCATGCTAGGAGTTTGGCATTCCATTGATATGGTCAAGGTACTTAGTGTATGAGGAGCATCAAAATTAGGCGGATTGGGATCTTGATGAGGGGGATATGTCACTTGATGCATGCGATGATGATGGTATTTGATGAGTAAAGGACACATATAGATGAGATGAGTGTCTTTAACATAGAGCACTCAAGGGCATGCCATATACAAATTAACGAGTTCGTGACATAATAAATGGTGGAAGAGGAATCATCAACATATGAGGTTGGTGTAAGTGGTGGTGCTACTATTGAGGCATGATGTATGGTGACCAACACATCTTGATATCGTCGGAGATTGAGACAATGTTGTGTATAATGTTTGTGTTTCACATAAATAGACAAGAGGTCGTTGGTTCTTAAACCCTTATTACGTGATGAGGTGGCAACATCACATGATGGAGTGGGGAGAAATGGGGGTGCTTAAGGGGTATGAAGGATACCCTTCAACTCATGAAGCATGGGGCATGAATTGGTGGGATGACCTAATGTGTCTCAAAGGGCACACGGGGGGGACTAACCTTAGGGGGTATTTTTGGTTGAAGGTTCTTTCTAAAATAAAAATTATAAATAACTATGGAAACTTGCATTAACATGTGTGTGTGTGTGTGTGTGTGTGTGATCCTAAAAATACTTAGTCCAACGAAGAATAAATATACTTGGAAAATATAACCAAATATATAATCAAAATTAATTTGTGAAATACAACCAACCATATAATTGAAATTACAGTGTATGAGCATTTTTATTATAAAAATAAAAAAATAAAAAGTAAACTATAGAAAATGATATTGTATAACAAATTATCCTACAAAAATTATTGTAGAGAAAATTTTCAAAATTGAAATGCAACCTTAAATTCCTTGCATTCTTTCATCAACTTTGTTAATAATTGAATAGTCTACTAGTTGACTATATTACCATATTTACCAATGAATATTGTCTTTTCCTAATGTTCATTGTGAAAATGGATCCTCACGTTAATGTGATACACGAGCTTTTTCATCTCTCAAGTTACTAGGTCAAAGCATCCTAATGGGTAAATTAATTGTGAGATATAAATTACTTGCATTAAATGTCAATCAGGTTCTTATACTTGAAGTACACTTGCACAATATATGCTAAGAAATTAACTCTCAATCAAAAATGGAAATTAACCTATGGAAATGATTGCAATACTCAAAGAAAACCAATTAATGAAAATATCTAAATGAGCACAAACACGTTATTTATCAAAGACTACATATATCAAAGCATCGAATTCGAACTTGAAACAAATTATTCTAATTCTATACTATGAAAGCTTTTGAAATTTGATTCTATCAAACATAAAGGTAAATCCTATTCTATTGGACTTGGAAATAAATTTGATCTATTGAACTTGAAAGCAATTCTAAGCTCTTGAATTTGAAAGAAATTCTAATCTAGTGAAATTAAATGACTTGAAATTAAATTTCCTAAAGCCTATTGAAAATTTAATTTTTTTTTCTTTGAAGGAGAAAAAATGATGTGTTTGAGTTTGATGGCATAATATACCAAGACATGTGTTTTTTTTCTTTGAAGGAGAAAAATGATGTGTTTTCAGAGATAAATTTTCTTGAAATGATTTAAAGAAGTCTTTCTTTATGTGATAATGAGAAAGTTCAAGCAAATGAAAATTTATTATATTTTTGGATCACTCTTACATCATCTTAGTCTTAAAAAAATCAAATAATTTCTAACCTTACAACTAAAATAATATTTTTTTTTTTCATAATTAATAAATTATTTATTTAAAATAATTAAATAAATTTGACATGCACAATCTTTTTATTATATTTAAAATTTGTTACTTTTACTCTATTTTTACATCAATAATATATAATCTCAGTTTGAAAACATGCAAATATTTTTTTTAATTTGCTACTTTTAAATCGCTAATACATATTCTCAAATAACATGCAAATAGGTTTTGGTATTATATCTAAAAATATGGCATCGAACATAGCTGATTTAATGCTGCCTTTGGGTTCCTAAACACCATTTAAATTTAGATCACACTATTTTTCTAACCTGTTTGATTTAACTACCTGGTTTGGGTTCATAAACTCCATTTCATTCACAGCACACGATTTTGCACGATACTATTTTTTCTAACTGTTTGATTTAACTACTGGTTTGGGTTCATAAACTCCATTTCATTCCATGACTGCTGATTTTGCACGATACTATTTTTCTAACTGTTTGATTTAACTACCTGGTTTGGGTTCATAAACTCCATTTCATTCATGACACGATTTTGCACTGATTCGCAAGTCAAAGCATTTCAGATTCTTATCCTTTCGAAGTTTTAGAGATGAGGCAAAATATAGGAACTCTCAGCTTTCACTTCTAGTAACTTCTAAATTTATTAAAATTTTTCAAAACTTTAACTTTTCAAACTTTTCAGTTTCTCTTTTGAATTTTTTGTTTGCAATTTACCGGAACATACTGAGATTTTTTTAAACGACATGCACAATCTTTTTATTATATCTTAAATTTGTTACTTTTACTCTATTTTTACATCAATAATATATAATCTCAGTTTGAAAACATGCAAATATTTTTTTTAATTTGCTACTTTTAAATCGCTAATACATATTCTCAAAAAACATGCAAATAGGTTTTGGTATTATATCTAAAAATATGGCATCAAACACAGCTGATTTAATGTTGCCTTTGGGTTCCTAAACACCATTTAAATTCAGATCACACTATTTTTCTAACCTGTTTGATTTAACTACCTGGTTTGGGTTCATAAACTCCATTTCATTCACAGCACACGATTTTGCCTGATACTATTTTTCTAACCTGTTTAATTTAACTACCTGGTTTGGGTTCATAAACTCCATTTCATTCACAGCACACGATTTTGCCTGATACTATTTTTCTAACCTGTTTGATTTAACTACCTGGTTTGGGTTCATAAACTCCATTTCATTCACAGCACACGATTTTTCCTGATTCGCAAGTCGAACTGTTTTCAGATTCTTATAGGTACAGCAAAGGTCATATGGAATACGTGGAAGAAATTGGAAATGTAAACTATTTGCAAAGGCCATAAAATAAATGGTTTTTATTTCCTTTTCTAGCAGCTGTTAGTTCCATGTCCATTTTTTCTATCATTGTGAACCTCGAGATTCGACGCATGTGGAAATGGATGGTACCAAGCATAGCGGACCCGCCCAGGGTCCGGCCTGCTTACACAATGAATTAATATTTCGGTCGTGTAGCAAGAAGGTCGAAATTGAGTGGGTTGATAGCGACATGGTGCTTGTACTGGTTGGTTGTTGGAGTGGATTAACAATTTCCGTGGAATGAATGAGACGCCTAGTCTACAGCAGTGTGCGTCCAGTGTGCATGTGACTTGTGTCCCACGGAGCAGAGAGACACTGTACTAAATTTAATGGTCGACCAGGAAGTGGAAGTGCGACATCTCACTTTATTTGAAAATTAAAAGCAGCATATAGGTATAGCAAAGGTCATATGGAATTAGAGATGAGGCAAAATATAGGAACTCTCCGCTTTCACTTCTAGTAACTTCTAAATTTATTAAATTTGAAACTTTAACTTTTCAAACTTTTCAGTTTCTCTTTTGAATTTTTTGTTTGCAATTTACAGAACATACCAGATTTTAACGATGGCGGACGTAGCAGATTTTAACGATGGCGCCCAACAGCTCGACCAGTTGCGGCAATCATCTCGACCAGACACACAGCAGCTCGACCAGCACACAGCAGCAACTCGCCAATCAACTCGACCAACAGCAACACGGCAATCAGCTCGACCAGACACACAGCAGCAACGCGGCAATCAGCAACATAGCAGCAAAAACCGCGCGCCAACAATGAAAACAGTAACCTTACTGCTTTCGCGGGCAGTTTATTAATAAAAAATAGTTCGGCCGAACTTTTAAATAAGTTCGGCCGAACTCCTATTGCCGGTTTTCCAAACCTCCGGCAAAAATTATGTTTGTTGCGTCGTCACTGTGCCGTCAATCTAAACGGACTCAAAAGTTCGGCCGAACTTTCTAAGAAAGTTCGGCCGAACTATTATATAATTCGGCCGAACTTTATAAAATGTTCGGCCGAACTATTGCCGAAAAAAAATTTCTACCTCCGATTCTCACAAAAGTGTAACCGAGCTTCACGTTTCCGCCCTATTATTAATACTAAATCATAAATTTATTTAATAGTTATTATCATATTATTTAATATTTACATTAATTCATCATTTTCTTTTGTAACTTAATTATTAATTAAACAATTTATATTACTATTCATATAATCTTAACTTTATAATAGTATTATTTCTCCTTTAATTTCTCTCCTCATCACTATATTTATTATTAATAACTATTAATTAATTAATAATATTATCACTTATAACAATATATTAAATTATTATTAACATCATATTATTATCCTTTCTATTACGGTTAAACCCATTAATATCAAAAACTTTGTCTTTTCCTATTAATCCATTGTAATTTTAATTAACTCTTACTACGTTGAATACCTTTAATTATTATTAACAATTTCTTTAATTTAGGTTAAATTTACTCAATCCTCGATGGTTGTCCTTATTTATCCATTAACCTTTCTCATTATTCATCCCGAATAGTTTATAATAAATTACTATGGATATAAACATAACTTTACAATGATATTATTCCCCTTTAATTTCTACTATATCCCTTATTATAATTTTTTTTAATTAATTAATATTATTATTATTTGTTAATGATAATATTAATAATATATATATATATAGAGGTTGAATTTTTTATTGCCTCAAAATTATTATCATACAAAAATTAAAGGTCACTATTTATATTCTGCATTGTGATCAACCACAGGGAAACTAAATTGACGACAGTGATGAATGTTATATGCCATGTCTAAATCAATCAAAATTAGCTTAACAATTCTACATCTAAGTTACTAGCATATAACGTAATAGAATTACAATATATCATTTTCCATTGATAGTTCGTTGTGCATTTACTAGAATTAAATTAATTTATTGAAACAAAAGCATAAGCCAAAAGGACTAGACAAGCATCAGTTGTCAGAGGATGTTAATGGGGTTGAATTATAGGCACTTGTATCTGCTTGTGTTAGAGTTTTAAGACCACATTGTAGATGACCTTCTATATGTGCTAGGTAAGCATTGAGACTGACCAAGCAGGAGTGTTGGTGGCATTGGACTCTTGAGATTTCATTGAGGCATGTAATGATTTCAATTTTATCCTTGTAATTTCTTTAAGCACCCTACCCAGGAGTGTCTTCATTTTAAAATGGATGATGATAGAATTGAGGTATTGGGTACATTATCCCCTAGTGTCTGTAGGGTCTAGAACCTAGTTGGCTACTTATGTTTGAATCTCAAAAATCAAAATAGGATTGATGCTCATTAGTGGTTAAGGATTATAACTGGCATATTTCCTCTTGGATTTTTGGTGGAGTGGATGAGTGAAAAATAGTCACAATTGTCTAGGTTTGCATTTGAGTTCAAGGTCTACTTGAAGGGCCACAACCTCCAGACCCATGGTGAGAGTGCATATGATAGTGGGGCGTAATGCTTAATAGAGAGAGGCACTAGGATATAGAACTCCAATAGGATGTGAAAACCAATGAAATAGACCAATTGAAACCATAAGAAACTTCATTTTGTGCTTCTAGGTTGGCCAAGGGACAGGGTGACTTAACAATGATGGAGAGGATGTTTGAAGGGGGTAGCTCCAGGTAGGGGAAAGAAACCAAATAACCCAAGACACTCCAATGAAATTAAGCACCGAGACACCGTATAAACCATATACCAAATTCCACCATGCAAATAAAATCAAGTTAAAGAATCTACTAATTCTAGTCATATGAGGAATTACCCTTGTCTTATTAGCCCATCGGGCACTAGAGTGTTGCATAGGTTTCAATTTTCTCCTATGTACACCAAGAATTCCAAAGCTAGCCATTGCTACAACTGCTTCCCAGCTCTAAGCTTCAAACTTTTTCATAAGGGATGTGTAGTGAGACTTCATGCTAGGCGGGCCAGAACCTCTGTAAAATAACATGTCCAAAAATCCAGCATGTTGGTGGAAACATCCCAGTTTTAATTGGGAAACACCACTATAATAAGAAAATAACACTAATTAGTGACAGGAGATACAAAAGTTCCTAGTGGAAATTAAAGCTACCATCTTCATGTGGGGGATGTTAAGTAAGTTGGCATGTGTGAGTGCATCGGGTGGGGTAGCCACACCATCCCCCCCTCATTAATGCAAGGAGAGGTGGTGGGGTGGTGACCTTCTCCCCCCCCATCCGCTGGCTCCATTTTCCACATCCTAATTGGGGAATAATATATTAACTTACTACTAATTAATAATATTATTAATATATTATTATCCTTTCTATTACAATTTAAACCCATTATTATCAAAACCTTTATCTTTTCCTATTAATATATAATAATTTTGGTCAAATATTACCACTTCGTATACCTTTAATTATTATTAATAATTTCTTCAATTTTAAATTGAGTCAAATTGTCCCAATCCTTGGTAATTTTTCTCATTGATCCATTAACTTTTCGCATTATTTATCTTCTTCCTACACTCACAACATTCAAAGAATTATTTATCTGTCCTTGATGATGGGTGGAGCATCCACCTGAAACATTGGAAATTTCCTATAAGATACATAATTTTCTCTAGAAGAAATATATCAACAACATAATCTCTAACTGTGAAAATATTCATATCCAAAGTTCCTTATGTTCTCCTTCCTATTCCTAGTGCCTTGATTCTTAGACATGTGCCCTGTAATTTATTGGTGATTCCATATATTTTTTCTTGAGTTTTCAATGATATGACATATGCCTCCCATTTCTTTGATCTCATGCAATGAGTCTCAATCATTTATTCTTGGTGGAAAATTTTATAACAATCCTTCCTTTCTACCCCATGTGTTTGTATATGTCGGCATAATTGTAAAGGACAACATGGAAACTGGGACTAGATGAGACAAATATTTTAAATAATTCAATTATTAATACTACTTTCTTGAAAATAACGAAAATATGAAACGTCGTCCTATAGAGAGGGACACACAGATCTAAGTCTAAAGGAGAGTGAAGAAGTGGGAGAGTGGTATCTGGTGGCATAATAGATCAAACCACCACCTAATATATTGAAAATTTGCCCACATTTCTTAAATAAACAATGTGAGGGAACGCAAGTTACGTAGCCTCACAAGATATGAAGAGGCTCAAGGAAAAATGGGAGGTGAGAAGGAGAAAACTAGTTAAAAAAAGGCGATAATAGAGAAAGAAATTTGGGTGATATTGAACATGGAGTGCAAGAGAAATGTTGGAGTTGCAGCTAAGTCTAATGCTCTAGAATTGGGGCATTTTTCCCTTGTATTGATGTGTGGAGGGCGTTGTACTATGTGTGTGTAATCCTAAATAGCTAATCGAGGGCTCAGATGAGGACTTAACCACAAGTACTTGTTGAGTAAGTTAATAAACCACTAAGTGCTTGTTGAATAAAATGGTAAACCACTTAGGGTTTGTTGAATGGGCTATGGGTGATTTTTTTAAGGTAGATAAACAACTTGGAAGGGTGAGATAAGCCATTGTGGTGTTTTTTGTAAGGTTGATGAACCACCTGAATAGTAGACTATAGGCTCATGTAGCTTCTACCCTGAAAGAACGGTTGATAAACCACCTAAATGGTGGATTCCAACTCCTGGAATTGAGCAATACCCAAATTGGGCCCTGAGTAAGCATCCCCCCATACTTTGGATCTAGCTTAGGGGTAGTTAGTTGCAAGAAATATTGTGGTGTATTTGCCCTATGGTTGGGTTGAGAGTTGGTGTCCCTCCTTCATTGCTAGCCATTTTAAGTTATTCAGATAAGTATAATGACTTATGACAATTTGAACTATGGGTGATTAAATTGTCCAATATATTTTTGGAAAATTTATGGTTCAGTATTACACATGGAAGGTTGTCGAATTCATTAGATGTTCACAGTGAGTAATTCTCCTTATAAGTCTTTATACTATATTTTGAATTTATATGTTCACAATGAATTGCAGACTTACTCATATGAATATGATTTATTGCATGAGGCATTTCATTTAACCTCTTACTACAAGTTTTTTTCAGCTATTTGACATTTATGTGCATTGAATGGCTCATTTCCCTACTTAAGATTATAGAATATCTCGCATGATAAGAATATAACTTATATGTTGAACGTTCAGTAGGATTTAGCTAGTGTTGATGGTGACTTGGTTTAAGAGTGATGCAATGATTCTATGGTTTATGCACACTTACATATCATTGTGATATCCTGAGAATCATTTTAACAAAGCTTTGTCTATAACTTTCTTATGAAATCTGGCCTTTGGAGCCATTTCTTTCTTTGTTCATGATAAAAGATAAATTAAAATTTATTGGTACCCTTGAGATCTTGTGGACATAGCGTAGTATGTTTGAAGGAATATTCTTGGGATTCGGAAATTGTCTCATAAACTTGGTGTTTTGGCAGAAGCACTAATTCTTTAGGAAATTATGGTTAATTTCCCTCAAGTCTCCCTGTCTAAAGTATTAGTAGTAATCCATAGTTTATCTTGGGCTAGGTGGTCCTGTTAATGGACTTTGTATCAACTTTGAATATTGTTTCATCTCCCAAGTGTTGTTGTATCTGAATATTTGACGTTGATTTGGTGGGGACCATGCACCAATGTTGACATGGAAGTTCCATGTGGAACCCCCATGGCAATGGTGAGTTGGTGTGGAATTTCACTAATTTCAAGGCGAAAGCTTTCTAACACCCACCACTCACTATCGTACCAACTATGCTAGGCAACATCGAATGGATAATGACGGTATATGTCATAAAACAATCCCTTCTATCTGAGCATTCAACTGACGGGACTGTCATCACTAATTGGATCAATCTCTTGGTCCCCATAATGCGTGGGCTACTTTGGATGGCACAAATGTTGGATGAACAGATCAATTGGGTTTCCTTGGTATACAATATGTTATCACTCAGTAATTTCTCAACGTTAAAGAAAGAACTCACCGAGGTAACCATAAACCTACTTTTGAGATCAAGATCTAGCCTTCCTAATGCTAATAGAGGTCTCTCTCTTTATGATTTAACTTTGTTGCTTTTAATTTTTTTTAGGCTAGTTGTGTAAGATTGATTGGTTTTAATTTTGGTTTTGATTTGGTGGTGGAATTACTAATTCATATGGATAGGTGTAGGTTTGTTTTCCATTGGGCTATGGAGTCAATGTATCAAGCAACAAGTCAGAATCAAGTTCTAAAGGAAATGTTCACAGGGCAAGATAGCTGAGTAAATTCAAATATTTTAGGTTGGATTGTGAAGTGGTTTCAATCAGGATCAAGGAGAAATTAAGGGTTCCTCAAACCAGATAATGAAATAAATGAAAGAGGTCAATCGAAACTAAGGAACAATGAAGAATTCCCTAATCTAGGTATCAGAAGAAAACATCAAAACGAATAACATTTCAGAATAGAGTGTACTTAACCAATTTCTGCAATAATATTCCTGTTATAACATTTAATTTGGAAAACATACAAGTTTATGAAAAAATTAAGGAAAAACATGAACAATAGAAAGATACTTCACTGAAGTGGCTCAACAGATGAATCATGTAATGCAATACCTTTATTACTCAATCCTGTTGTTGACTTGAAAATGGTACAATGAACCCTCAATTTTTTGATCAATTACAACTATAGAAATGTTCAGAAATCCACCCTAATACTTTGAATGGATGAAATATTTATATAAAAATAAATACAAAATATCCTAAAACTAACTTAGGATTTATTCTTGGAAATAAAATATCTGGATGCTAAAAGGTAGTGACAGCTTTCAACTGACTGAAATCTGTCCCTATTTTACTTGATTGATGTTATCTGTTTGTTTCTTTTATGCTAGCTTATCTCTCACGTTGCCTTCTTCCTTTGTCTTTCATCTGATTTGTCTTTTAGCTCTGCTTTTGATCTTTAAGCTTTGTTTTTTTATCTATCTGTTCTGTTTAGTCTTTTATCATGACTTCTCTATCACCTGCTTTCACTTTTACCTTTTACAGCAAATCTTACTCATTCTTTCATGCTTCTATGTTTTTAGTAAAAATGATTTTTACTAAAAGACACATGTAGAATACAAAATGTTTCTTGGAGAATATTTTGTAATAATCTTTCGTTGTGCTGGTGAAAATGATTTCATCTCTGTTTTAACATTTACTGTGTAAATTGTTTCATTTTTCTTTGTTGTTGGTTTAAACTCGATTTTATTTCTCGGCATGAAACTTCTGCAGAATGAAGCCTTCAAATTCTTATCTTGATAGTCTAGAAGAAACAGGTTTTTTGACTAGTATTAAAATTGTTTCCTCAAGCTTCTCTTTTTTATAATAACCAGCGAAAATAAAACAATTTGTTAAATGAAAACATAGGTCTGCAGTGAGGTGAGCAAGGGCTTTATGGAATAGGGAGGCCTATGGAAGGAGTCCAGATTGAAATGAGGCTTAATCTGGATGTCAATAGTTTCTTGGTATTTTCTGTAAATCAACAGAGGTGAGTAAAGAATGAAACAATCGAGATTATCATTTGAAAACTCTATGATTTTTCAAATGTTGCGGTGTGTTATCTTATAGCGCAGGTGAAATGGTAACTTAGCGCATAGTGGAGGAGTAGATAGGTTCATCGCAATGGTTTGGGGATTCATCTCCTTGGTCTAACGCATAGTATCAGAAGCGGTTTAGTAGTTTTATCACATGGTGGAAGGGTGGTATGAATATTTTAGGATGTGGAGTGTGATGAGATGCGGGGGTGACGCGTGGCAGGAGAATGGTGGTGTGAAACCACTCTTTTCGCAATCCTCCCTTAACGTTAAACAATTGGTTGTTGGGGGTGTGAAATGACTTGGAAGTCGTTGGATCCGATGGTAGAGATCTGATGGCCGGGTGAGTTATGATAGGTTTTAAGAGGTGGGACTGGGATTTAATAGGTGGAGGGTCAAATGATATAGCAGAGATTTTATTAATATAATGATGGGTCAGGCTATAAGATATGAAGAGTTTTAAATATGGAGTTATATTAAACATGGAGTCGAGGAATATAATAAAGCGGAAAGGTTTATATAAAGGTGTTAATATATAAGTGGGGAGGGTTAAATATATAATATATATATATATATGGGTTTAATATATAAAGGGATTTTAAACTATAGGTTAAAATATATAAGGGGTTGGGAAATATGTATTAAATGGGGAATAAGTATAATACGAGGGTTAGTAAATATACAAAGTGGGAAGTTAGGAATGTATTAGGAATGATATCGGGGAGGGGATTTTAAACTAAGGCCCAATATATAATAAGCGCTACAAACCTTGGGTAAGTGTTTTTTGACAAATTGTAGAATTAGTCAAGGTGAAAGGAATATAGTGATGGGAAAGGGTTAAAATGAGGGGAAAGGGATATTTTACAAGGGGAAAGTGTTTATAATGATGTTAGTAATATGAGATGAACCAACAGTGCTTTCCATGACTTGCAAAATTTTCTTCTGCCTACCCTTTCTTTGTCCTAGCATTTTATTTCTTTTATTGGGTGTATTTGAGCTTGCTGACCCTTTTATTTTCTTTTAAATAAGAGAACTAACTACTTCTAACCTTATAACTTTCAATTTCTCAGATTAAACTAATGAGCTCATTTATTCTCTACCTAACTACTGACCTGCCAAGATTAAGTGGTTTGGCTAGATCTTATTCACTGACTATCAACATAAAATTCAAAAGAATGAATAATCAAGATTAAACTGTATGATTATCATGAATTGTGACATTTTGGACAAGCTACACACAATTTTATTTGCATAAAGTAAACTAAAGTAGTGGAATTTGAATTTGAAACACTTTCATGATCTTATTTTTATCTATATTTGTGGGGTTCATACTTGATATTATTTTTTATTCTTGTTTCTTTTGGTCCTTTAATTTTTCTTTTAGGACTTACCCTCTTTTTATATTTTGAATATCGGAAAAATTTTGTAAAAAGAAAAGGTATGTACAATATTACAAGATTTTAATAAAGTCAATTAAAAATTATGAATCCTATTATTATAGGACCCTAATAGTGGCTTCACTTAGGGATGGAATCTCCTTGTGAGATGTTAAGAACACCATCTACTAGTAGCCTGATCCATTGGGCCAATCCCAGGACTGCTCATGCTTTTTTTATATCTCTGTGATTGAAAATATAAAACTAAAATCACACCCTTTTCTGCAAACTAAAATCTAATTTGAAACTAAGAAGGTGTTTCTACCTTCAAACCAAACTACTAGATCATCAAGACCTTAGGGCCTTCTCCTCAGTTTCACATCTTAATGAATTATTTCAACACTTGTTGAAAACTAAAATCTAAAATTGAAATAAACTTACTATTGAAAAAAATATCCAATCAAACTGAAATTCTACCTACTTACTCTAATTAGTTGTCCAATATGGTTAAGAAAAATGAAATAGCCAATGCAACCATTCAAGAATTATATGCATTGGTGTATTTTCTTGTATTTTCTTGTTTATGATCAAAACTAAAGTTCTGCATCCCAATAGAAACTTGTCAACAAATGTGAAGATAAGGAAATACTCAAATTCCTTTGTTGAATCTAGAAACTGTACAAAAGGATCCTCCAAGGTATATCTACAAATGTTAAACTGATCCAAGCAACTGTACATCTGTTCTGGATATGCTCCATGCCATGAAACTAAACTATTATTTCCCTGCAAATTTAATTGTTGATTTTCAAATAAGCTTTGTGATAATATTTCTACTGATATAACTGTCTGCCTGATATTATCTTGATCCTTAAAATCATAGTTAATTAAAGGAAAAAAAATCTAATTTCATTCATCATCCAACACATCAGCTATTAGATCATAAAAAATTTGGGAAGATTGTTGCAACCTATTATATATGGGTTTCAATGGGACTCCATATATTTCTACAGGCTGCTCATCCTTTTCTTTAGAGATATTATACCAAATTTCATTTAAAATTTGAAATGCTTCAAAACATAGTGGTAGAGAATTTTCCTGTGTCATCTGATAAGGTATTTCAATGGAATCTGATAACTGTAATTGTGAAACTGAAGAATCCTAATCAAGAGTTTCATTATCTTCTTGGTTGTCAATAACAATACCTAAATAATGTTGATCTTTGATTGCATTAAAGTTGTCTCTGATGAACTGAAATGAAGCAAAACAAAGAGGCAAAGATCCTTCACTTATCTCAAAATTTTACGCACTTTCTTCTTCACTCTCATAGCTGATATGTAATGGTTGATCATTGTATTCTAGCTACTAAAACTGAGTTTCCTCATCCCACAAAATAGCTATTGATTTCTCTATAAATTTAGCTTAAATTTGGAGAACATAATTATCATCATACTAATCATACTTAGGAAAATCATCAAAAGAAGGAATGTCATCAAACATACACATTAAATCAGTAGATTGATCCTCCTCATATTGATCTATAAATCCACTTTCTGATCTATGGTAGTTGGGATTAGCAGGAAAGTGTTTATGACTAACAACCTCTTCTTTTTCTGCAATAAGTGGGTCATGGTGATCTTGAATGAAAAATCCATATTTCATGGTGATTCTTTGTATCATTTCCTCAATTTTACTTGCCAAAATGATGAGTTTTACCTCTGAAAATGTCAAGTGTTCTGCAATGTTTTTCTTCTCTTCTTCCGCTTTCAACTTTTCCCTTCTAATCAGTATATTAACTTCTACATCTACTGCAATGTTCTGCATCTGTTCAAGTGTTGCAATGTTTCTTTCTCTTAGCTGAAACTCTATTTTTGGATCAAATTATTTTGGATAATGTAAGAGAGCTAAATCAAGAGGAGGTCTGATATTTGATGGCATTGAATAATAAACTTGATTAAATCTGTCAGAAAATTATGGTATTGTTTCATTTGGCTGTCTTTTCAACTGATTGTATTCTTCTATGGTCATGAAAAGATTAACTTTGATTATCCATCTATTAAGGAAAATTTTGACAAACTATTTGAAATTTGAGATGCTTGCAATAGGCACATTCTTGAACCAACTTTTTACTTTACTTTGCATAGAAAGAGAAAAAATTTTGATACTAACATTGTCTTCATCAATCTCAAATATGTCCAAATAATTCTCAAAACCTTGGATATGTTTCTCAGTAGTGATATTATCATTTTCTCCTTCAAACACGGGGAGATATTTGTAATAGTTATCAGGTAAATCATGGAGTATCTATCAGGAACTTTATAAGGTATAGGAATATGTACAGGGATTGTAAGATTAGTCTTGATTACTTGAGGCTTATCAATCAGAAAATGATAATCATAAGTTTCAGAAAAAAGCTGCTCAAATGGATAAGGAGATTTTATATTTACAATTTTCAAAGGAAAATAATCAAATACTAATTTAAGATCTTCTCTAAAATAAAATATACATTGAAATACTTTCTTGATGAGAAAGAACATGATGTCTTGGATTATAATCCAAGTTAAAAGCTTGATCTTTCCATACTATTCTTTAAGGTTCATTCCTCCAGTGGAGTCTTGATTTTTAAATTGATTTGGAGTCGCCAGGTGGATGATTTTAATCTTTGTGTGTCTGATCACTGTCCACCATCATAGATCGGTTCATATCCTTATATAATATTTCTGAAGAAGATGAGTTCCCCAGTGGAGTTGTCAATATGTTATCACTCAGTAATTTCACAAGGTTAAATAAATAACTCACCGAGGTAACCACAAACCTACTTTTGAGATCAGGATCTAGCCTTCCTAATGCTCAGAGAGGGCTCTCTCTTTATGATTTAACTTTGTTGTTTTTAGTTGATTTTATACTAGTTGTGTAAGATTGGTTTTAATTTTGGTTTTGATTTGGTGGTGGAATTACTGATTCAGATAGATAGGTGCAGGTCTATTTTCCATTGGGCTATGGAGTCAATGTATCCAGCAACAGGCTAGAATCAAGTTCTAAAGAAGAGTTCTCAGGGCAAGGTAGCTAAGTAAATTAAGACCTTTTAGGCTCGATGGTGAAGTGGTTTCAATCAGGATCAAGGAGAAATTAAGGGTTCCTCAAACCAGATAATAAAATAAATGAAAGAGGTCAATAGAAAATAAGGAGCAATGAAGAATTCCCTAATCTTGGTATCAAAATAAAACATCAAAATGAATAATAGTTCAGAACAGAGTGTACTTAAACAATTTATGCAATAATATTCCTGTTATAAAATTTAAATTGGAAAACATACAAGTTTATGAAAAACTTAAGGAAAAACATGAACAATAGAAAGATACTTCATTGAAGTGGCTCAACACATGAATCCTGTAATGCAATGCCTTTATTACTCAGTCCTGTTGTTGACTTGAAAATGGTACAATGAACCGTCAGGTTTTTTATCAATTACAACTATATAAATGTTTAGAAATCCAGCATAATACTTCGAATGGATGAAGTATTTATACAAAAATTAATACAAAATATCCTAAAACTGATTTAGGATTTATTCCCGGAAATAAAATATTTGGATGCTAAAAGGTAGTGACACCTTTCAACTGACTAAAAGTTGTTTGTATTTTACTTGATTGATGTTATTTTTTTGTTTCTTCTATGCTGGCTTATCTCTCACATTGTCTTCTTCCTCTTTCTTTCATCTGATTTATCTTTTAACTCTTATTTTGATCTTTAAACTTTGTTTTTTATCTGTCTTTACTTTATCTGTCTGTTCTGTTTAGTCTTTTATCGTGACTTCTTTGTCACCTTCTTTCACTTTTACCTTTTACAGTAAATCTTAGTCATTCTTTCATGCTTCTGTGTTTTTAGTAAAAATGATTTTTACTAAAAGACACATGTAAAATACAAAATGTTTCTTGGAGAATAGTTTGTAATAATCTTTCGTTGTGCTAGTGAAAATAATTTCATCTCTATTTTAACATTTACTGTGTAAATTGTTTCCTTTTGCTCTATTGTTGGTTTAAACTCGATTTTATTTCTGGGCATGAAACTTCTGCTGAATGAAGCCTTCAAATTATTATCTTGATAGTCTGGAAGAAACAGGTTTTTTAACTAGTATTAAAAAAATTTCCTCAAGCTTCTGTTTTTGCTAATAACATGCAAAAATAAAACAATTTGTTAAATGAAAATATAGGTCTACAGTGAGGTGAGCAAGGGCTTTATGGAATGGGAAGGCCTGTGGAAGGAGTTCGAATCGAAATGAGGCTTAATATTGATGTAAATATTTTCTTGGTCTTTTCTATAAATCAACAGAGGTGAGCAAAGAATGAAACAATCGGGATTCTCATTTGAAAACTCTGTGATTTTGCAAATGGTGCAGGGTGTTATCTTACAGTGAAGGTGAAATGGTAAATTAGCGCACAATGGAGGAGCAGATAGGTTCATCGCAATGGTGTAGGGATTCATCTCCTTTGTCTACCACACAATATCGAAAGTGGTTTAGTGGTTTTATCGCATGCTGGAAGGGTGGTATGGTGGTTTTAGGATGTGGAGTGCGATGAGATGCAGGAGTGTCGCGTGGCAGGAGAATGGTGGGGTAAAACCACTATTTTCGCAATCCTCCCTTAGCGTTAAACAATTCGTTGTTGGGGGTGTGAAATGACTTGGAATTCATTGGATCCGATGGTAGAGATCAGATGGTCATGCGAGTTATGTGAGGTTTTAAGAGGTGGGACCGGAAGTTAATAGGTGGAGGGTCAAATGATATAGCAGAGATTTTATTAACATAATGATGGGTCGGGATATAAGATATGCAGAGGCTTAAATATGGATTTATATTAAACATGGAGTCGAGGAATATAATAAATCAAAAAGGTTTATATAAAGGTGTTAATATATAAGTAGGGAGGGTTAAATATATAATCTATATACGAATGGGTTTAATATAAAAAGGGATTTTAAGCAATAGGTTAAAATATATAAGGGGTTGGGAAATATGTATTAAATGGGGAATTAGTATAATGCGGGGGTTAGTAAATATACAAAGTGCGAAGTTAGGAATATATTAGGAATGATATCAGGGAGGGGTTTTTAAAGTAAGGCCTGATATATAATAAGCACTACAAACCTTGGGTAAGTGTGTTTTGACAAATTGCAGAATTAGTCAAGGGGAAGGGAATATAGTGATGGGAAAGGATTAGAATGGGGGGGAAGGGATATTTTACAAGGGGAAAGTGTTTAGAATGATGTTAGTAATATGAGATGAACCAACAGTGATTTCCATGACTAGCAAAAATTGCTTCTACCTACCCTTTCTTTATCATAGCATTTTATTTCTTTTATTGGGCGTATTTGAGCTTGCTGGCCCTTTTATTTTCTTTTAAATAAGCAAACTAACTACTTCTAACCTTATAAATTCCAATTGCTCAGATTAAACTAATGAGCTCATTTATTCTCTACCTAACTACTAATCTGCCACGAAATGGCTTGGCTAGATCTTATTCACTAACTATCAACATAAAATTCAAAAGCATGAATAATCAAGATTATATTATATGATTATCATGAATTGTGGCATTTTGGACAAGATACACATAATTTTATATGCATAAGGTAAACTAAAGTAGTGCCATTTGAATGTGCAACACTTTCATGATCTTATTTTTATCTATTTTTGTGGGGTTCATACTTGATATTATTTTTTGTTCTTGTTTCTTTTGGTCCTTTAATTTTTCTTTTAGGACCTACCCTCTTTTCATATTTTGAATATCGTAAAACTTTTGCAGAAAGCAAAGGTATGTACAATATTACAAGATTTTAACAAAGTCAATTCAGAATTATGAATCCTATTATTATAGGACCCTAACACAATACACTATTTAGCGGGGGGGCACACAGAGGAAACTACCCAAGTTAATTCCAAGGTATGTGGTAAGCCCTAATCTATTGTAGTTACCCTTTCCCTATTTACTAAACTCGGAATACAAACCGCCCCCCAGAAATCACCTTTATTTGATGATGTTTAATGAAACTCCCCTACAAAAACCATTATGGCCTTCAGAACCTAGAATCATACATAACGTTAAATTATCACATAACATGAAGAGGTTGGGTTTGGTGGGACCCACGAGCTTGAGTTAACATGGAAAGAACTATTGGAACCTAGTAATGGCCACATGGATTCCACATAGGGTCCATGAGTGATGTTGAAATATTAGAGAATACATGGCAGGGTCATGTGGGTCACACATGGATGCCACATGGAAATCACTTGTTGAGGTGGCTTGGTATAATTGGTTAAAATTTGAATGGGCATAGCTTTCAATCTAGGAGTCGAATTGAGATAAAATTTATATCACCAAAAATATATTGACAATATAAATGTGATGGTAGTAATTTTATTAAGTTTTGATTAAGTTGGAATAAGAGGATTTGTATAACCATGTCTTCATAATAAACCTTGGAGGTTGGATTAGATTATCAAGTAATACCTCCCACAGCCTGAGTTAGTACAAGGTAGTGGGATTGATTGTTACAAAGTGGTATCAGAGCTAAGGTTCAATGCTAGAACTAAAGAGGATATCACACAAACATGCACATAGGATAAACACTTAATTTGATAGTCTAATAGATCTACGTTCATGTGTATTGATTTTATACTTACAATTAATATGATTCTAGGCTTGACAGACTGTTAATATGTTATTTTTTTTTCTAGCTTGGGTATTAACATGGGATTTGATTTTACATCCAATTTCAGATTAGCATGCTCATTGAAAATTTACTAAGGTGATGAGTAAATATAGTTATTTGTGTTTATTTAAGTAATAGTTGTGTGTGTGTAGAAACACAGAGAAAGATAAGAATACACAAAATCCAACAAGCGATATAGGAAAGAGTAGTATAACGGTACAATACATCAAAAACATATCCCATCATAATCAGGAGGAGGACTCGGTTGGGAAGAAGTTAGAGGAAAATTCCCTTGATTGGATGGATACTCTTATGAGCTTGAGAGTTGAATTGAGAAGTTGTAAGGAAAACAATGAAAAGATCATCAAATAACAAGAAAGGTAAGTAGAGGTGAATGCAATTATTTTTCAGAGCTTATTAAACCTGGAAAAGTAGAAGAAACATGAGCTCAGCATCAGCTATCTAGGTAGGCATAAATCCAAGAAAATCCCATCGAAGATCCAGAAGTAGGTATTTGAGACCAATAGGGCAGAAGACAACAAGTCAAGGAAAAGGCATAGGCAAGAAATTAAAGACACAGTAAGAGGATAAATCTCACTCAGCATTCTAGAAATAGAGTCAAGAAACCATAATCAATCGTAAGGTACTACACCAGAAGTCACCATCATCAAAGAAGAAGTGAGAAGATCTCAATGTCGAAAGAGATCAAGAAAGAAAATCCCCCAACTTCAATGGAGAAATAAACAAGGATAAAGAGGTTTTAGCTTGGATGTTAGGAATGAAGAAATACATTAGAATGCATGACTACTCTTAAAACATGAAGGCTAGACTAACCATTTTCTACTTAAAGGGAAAATTCGGTATATGGTGGGAGGATATGAAAAATATTAAGGACATTAGGGAGAAGGAACTATCATGGAGAAAGTTTAAGAAACAATTTTGGGAGAAGTACTTGTTTGAGAGTTACTATAGTGGAAAATTTAAAGAATTCCATGATCATAAGCTAGGGAATCTTACTACTGATTAGTACACTAACAAATTTTTGTACCTATTAAGGCATGTGTCATATATCAAATATGATAAGGTGAATATTTAAAAGTAACTCAGTGGGTTACTACAAGCTTATCGAGATAGGATTAAGTTTAATGAGCTAATAACATGAGAGGACACTATCTAAAGGGTCAAATATTACTATGAGCAGTCCAAAAACTTGAATTTGAGTTTTGAATAGACTGGAAAAAGAGAGATAATTAAGGTTAGATTCAAAGGAAAAGGATTGAAATCCTCGGGATATAAGGAAGGAGGGAAAAATGTGAATTTCACCACTACTACCGAGAATGAGTATCAGTAAAAATACACTACTAATAATAGAAACTGACACACTAAAGCAGCAAGAGAATAGGTTTAGGGGTTCAGCGAAGGGCCCTTGTAGTGTTAGCCATGTAGAGAGCACCATCTATGGAGAGATTGTCCTTAGCAATAGCATAATGGCACAAAGTTGTACAATGTATAAGAGGAAAAAATAGTGAACAATGTGGCCCATAATATATTATGAATTTATGTTTCATTAGACAATAGGAAGGTAGACCATCAAACTTTATTAATTAAGATTGAATTTATGGTCGTTAACCAACCTATTTTAATTTTAATTGACCTGGGTTGTAATTTGAGTTATATCAGCTTGAAAGTTACAGATAAATGTGCTTTTTAAAAGAAACCCCATGAGAAGTCATGGTTGGTTCATATGGCCATGGGAACCAAAAGGAGGGTGGTAGAGATGGTGGAATCATGCCTCATTACGATAAGTATCTTATCTACTTTAGTCTCTCCCAAAATTTTACCGTTGGGCTCGTATGATGTTCTAATAGTAATGGATTGGCTAGCAGCCCATAAACCAAAATTTACTATTACAACAAGTTGTTGGATTGCTTCAGTCACAAGGCCAAGAAAGTGGAATTGCGAGGATAAGGAAGCACGTCACGGTCAGGAAAATCTCATCATTTCAAGTGAAAATATGTAGCAAAAAATGTTGTGCCCTATATGTGATCCAAGCAACCACTGAGTCAGAAAGTAGTGAGGCTTGAATGGAAATTCACCAAGTGTTGAAGCAATTCAGAGATGTATTTCCTGAAGAAATATTGGGATTTGCAACTGGGAGGGACATTGATTTTTCCATTGAGTTGATTCCTGGAGAAGTTCAAGCCTTGAAAGCTCCCTATTATATGAGTATGCAAAAACTAGTGGAGTTGAATATGTAGATAAAATAAATGTTGGATAAGGGATACATTACACCCAACGTGTCATGTCGAGGATCCCCAACGTTGTTTTGAAAGAAGAAGGATGATATGTAGAGTTTGTGAATTGACTATCAATAGCTAAATAAAGTTGTAATGAAGAAAAAGTACCCATTGCCCCAAATCATTGACTTATTCAATTATTTGAGAGGAGTTGCAATGCTATTGAAAATAGATTTAATATCTTGTTATCATCGAGTCTGTATTAAGGATGAAGAAATCCACAAGAAAACTTTTAGGATGAGATATGGATAGAATGAGTTTTTGGTGGTGACATTTAGGTTCAAAAATGCACCAGCCATATTTATGTGCCTAATGAACAACATCCTCAACCCATATTTAGAAAAGATTGTATTATTTTGTATGGATGACATCCTAGATTACTTGAAAACTAGAGAAGAGCATGAAGAGAATTTGAAATCAGTGTTGAACCATTTGAGGGAGCATAAGTTTATGTCAAACTCAGCAAACGCAAATTCTTCCAAACACAGTTTCAATACTTATGACATGTCATTTCAAAAGAAGGAGTGGTTGTAGATCCTGAAAAGATCAAGGCAATAATGGAGTGGCACATGACTCCACAAAATTTCATAGAAGTTAGATCATTCATGGGATTGGTCAGATATTACCAATGGTTCATTCAATAATTTTAAAATATCATTAATCCAATCATAGTCTTACAAAGGAACAGAGTCAAATTTCAATGGATGTCATAGTGTGCAGCTAGTTTTGAGTAGCTTAAGAAATATCACACGTGCATATTTAGAGATGTAATTTTTGTTTTGTATAGATGCTTGTAAGGAATGGCTAGGTGGAGTCTTGATGCAAGAAGGAAATGTTATTTGTTCTAAGTCGATTAAATTACATGAACATGAGAAGAACTATGTCACACATGAATTGGAGCTTGCAGCAATAGTGCACATCTTAAAAATATGGAGGCACTATTTTCTTAGGAGAATGTTTGTGTTGATGTCAAACCATAGAGGGCTAAGATACTTGTTTGACCATCCCAAGTTAAATTCTATACATGCCAAATGGTTGGTTTTGATCAATGAATTTGACTTTGAGATAAATCACATTAAAGGCAAGGAAAACAAGGTAACATATGCACTTAGTAGATGTGTGCAATTGGCCCACTTGGCGGCCATGTGCACTTCTGAAATTGATGTCAAATAAAGGATCAAAGAAGCATTGTTTCATGATGACCATTACCAACATGTGAAGGAAGGTTTTCAACAAAATACAGAGGGTCAGTGAGCAAGAGCTATAAGCTCACTAATGATGGTATGTTGTTATTAAAATATAGATGCTATGTGCCTTGTCTAGTTTACTTAATGAAGCTTATCATGGATCATTTCATAAGAGACCTTACTAAATTCATCTTGGTTATCAAAAAATAATGATGGAAATAAAGATAATGTTTTTAGAATTTTGGCTTCTGTAATCCATTGTTACAAGTTACAGAATTCTTTCGGTAGTAATCACATGAAATGGAACATAAATATAATGTATTATTGGTCAGGATTAAAGAACGAACTTGTTGGCTACATTTCCAAATTCCTAGAATTACAAAAATTCAAATTAGAATGCATCCACACAGTAGAATTTCTACAACCAATCCCAATTCCTAATTGGAAGTGGGAATTAATATCCATGGACTTTGTTATGGTTTACCACAAACAGTGGTAGTGGAAAATTTGAGTAAGGAAAATCACTTCATAGTTGTTAAATACACACATAAAGCCATTGATATGGCTCATATATTCATGAAGGAAATATTCAAATTTCATAACATACCTAAGAAAATCATCTTAGATTAGGATGCCAAGTTCACTTCCAATATTTGGAAGGAATTATTTTCTAGTTTTTGAACACATGTAGCATTTAGTATCGCATATCATCCTCGGAAAAATGGCCAAATGGAAAGAGTGAATAGAATTATAAAGGATGTGTTTAGGATATATGTCATGAATCAACCAAATAAGTGGGAATAATTCCCACCATTTGTGGAGTTTACATACAACAATGTGTGTCAAGGGTTACTGAAGATAAGTCTTTTTGCAGCATTGTATGGTTGAAAATGTGACACTCCTATTGGGATGAACCAGTGAACAGATTGGTTCTTAGACCTAACATGCTAAAAGAAATGGACCAAGAAGTAAGCAAGATCGAATATAAATTGAAATTAGCCCAGGATAGGTAAAATAGTTATGCATATCATCAAATAACACACAAATAATTCCAAGTGGGAGAGCATGTATATATTTGCATCAAATCAAAGAAGAGCTCATTGAAAGTGGGGTCTTGTGCTATGTTGGCACCTAGATTTTTTGGAACATTTCAAATTTTGGAAAGAGTGGGGCCAATGGCCTATAGATTGGCCTTACCACCCACAATGAAGTCACATGGTTTTTTTCACATATATTTTCTTAAGTATATACATGACACTAATCATATTATTGACTAGTATGTGACATAGGTGGAAATCAAAAGAGAATTCTAACAAGAACCATTGTGCATCTTGGATTGGAGGTAGACCATGCTTTGGAATCGAGTAATATAGTAGTTCAAGGTGCAATGGAACCACTTTGGACCCAATTTAGAAACATGGGAGATGGAATAAAAAATAAGGGTAGTATACTTGTTTTTTTTTTTTAATTAAGTGAACGTAAGAGATGTGATTATAAAGCTCAGTTTGGTTCTTTTGCTTTCTAGTTACAGAAAAATTGAGGACGATGTTCCTTTAAGGGGGTGGGATTTGTAACAATCCCACCTTTCTACCCCTTATTTTTGTATATGTGGTCATAATTGTAAAGGCCAACATGGAAACCGCAACTAGATGAGACAAATATTGTAAACAATTCAATTATTAAATTGATTTCTTGAAAATAATGAAAATACGAAATGATAGTCTAAAGAGAGAACATTGATCCAAGTCCGAGGGAGAGTGAAGAAGTGGGAGAGTGGTATTTGGTGGCATAATAAACTGAACCACCACCTAACAAATGGAAAATATGTGGTTGGATAGGTAGAAAGTGCCCATGTTTCTTGAATCCACAACATGAGGGAAGGCGAAGTTCTGTAGTCTCATAGGATACAAAGGGACTCGAGGAAAAACAAGAGGTCAGAAGAATAAAACTATAAAACAAAGGGGGAAACAACAGAGAAATAACTCTGGGGGACATTTAACATGGAACACATGAGCAATGTTGGAGTTGAAATTGATTTCAATACTCTAAATTTAGGGTACTTTTCCCTTGTATTAATGTGTGGAGGTCACTGGATTATGTGTATCTAATCCTAACTTACTAGTGGGAGGATCAAAGGAGGATTGAACCATGATTACTTGTTGATTAAGATGATGAACCACTAAGTACTTGTTGAATGAGCTAATAAACCACTTAGTGCTTGTTGAATGAGTTGATAAACCACTCGAGTACTTATTGTAAGGTTAATAAATCGCTCGCTAAGGTGAGATAAGCTATTATGGTGCTTGTTGTGAGACCGATAAACCACCTAGAAAGTGAACTACGGGATCTTATAGTGCTTTCCTTGAAAACACAACCAATAAACCACCTAAATAGTAGATTCAGAATCCTAGAACTAATAAATACCCCAGTTGGGCCTTGAGTGAATTCCCTGTGTAAGAATCCCCTCACACTTTAGATCTCTCTCATAGGTTGTCAACTGCAAGAAATATTGTGTTGTAGCTAGCCTATGGTTGGGTGGAGAGTTTAATTCCCTTCTTTAGTTTCTATCCATTTCAATTTATTCATATAAGTATAATGACTTATATCTCTTTTAACTATGGATGATGAAATTTTCTAATATGTTATTGGCAAATTAATATGGTTCAACATTACTCTTGGAAGGTTTTTAAACTCATTGCATGTTCATGGTGATTGAATTTCCTTATGTATTACTAGTTATGTTGAACTTTTACCACTATGTGATGGTTATTATATTTATGAACTCCAGAGCTAATCATACGAATATGATTTATTTCACAATGTTTTTTAGTTAAATTTTTATTACAAGTGTTTTAATCTATCTAACATGTATGTGCATTAAATATCTCATTTCCCTACTTAAGATTGTATACTATCTCACATGATAAGAACGTAACATATGTGTTGTATGTTAAGTGTGGATTCAGCTAATGTTGATGGTTACTTGGATTAAGAGTGACACAATTATTCTATGGTTTATGAAAACTTGTATATCATTGTGATATCTTGAGAATCATTGTTCAAAGCTTTGTTCATAGCTTTCTTGTAAAATTTGGCCTTTGGAGCCATTTATCTCTTTGTATAAGATATAATATAAATTAATATTTGTTGGTACCCTTGAGGTCTTGTGGACATAGCCTAGCATCACTGAAGGATTGTTCTCAAGGTTCAACCATTGTCATGGATACTAGTGTTTTAGCAAAAGAACTGATTTTTCATGAAATTCTGGTAAATTTCCCTCAACGTTACTTCTATGCAAGTCTTAGAAGTAATTCAGAGTTTATCCAAGGTTATATGGTCCTCTTATTTTGTATCTGGGAAGGATACTTTTTCATATCCCAAGTGTTTTTGTATCTATATATTCAAAGTGGGTATGGTGAGGCCCATGCACCAATGTTGACAAGGAAACACCATATGACATGGTGAGTTTGTTTAGAAATGTACAAATTTCCATACGAAACCTTGTTTCCACCCATCACTCATCATCGTAACACCTATGTGATACAACATGGAACAAGCATCGACAATGGAGCGATGGAAATAATTGTCGCGAAACATGAGTCATCTATCAGAGTCATCAACTTACAGAACAGCCATCCCTCATTAGATCAATCTTCAAGACCCTCTAATGAGTGGGCTACCATGTATGTCATGATTATGGGATGGCTAGATTGTTGGCCCACGTTCAATTGTAGGGCCTCCTTGGTCTATAGTATGTTATCGCTTGAGGAAGGGGGGGTCACAAAAGAAACCCCCTAGGTTAATGTCGGGGTATTTATATGACCCTAATATATCGCGGTACCCCCTACACTATTTACTAAACCATGAATACACTGCCCCCCCCCCCCCCCCCCCCATGGAACCTAGAGTTGTACAAAACATGAAGAGGTCGAGCCTAGTGAGACCCACGAGGTTGAGTTGACATAAAAATTGCCATTGGGGCCTAGTAATAGCCATGTGGATGCCACTTAGCAGCCATGAGTGATGTGGAACTACTAGATATGACATGGGAGAGTCACGTGGGCCACACATGGATTCCACTTGTAATTCCCTTGCTAAGGTGGCATGATATAATTGGTCAAACTTTGAATGGGCATAACTTTCAATTTGGGAGTTAGATTGAGATAAAATTTATATCATCAGAAATACCTCAATGGGTAGAATGTGATGGTAATAATTTTTTTTATTGTTTGTGAGGTTGGACGAAGATCATTTTTGTAACCCCATATTTATAATATACCTTGTAGGTCAGGTTGAATTTTTAAGTAACACCTTCAACAACCTGAGTTAATACAAGGTAGTAGGATGGACTGTTATATATTTTGTCACATTCCTCATTGTATGAACCTATAATTTAATCCTTGCATCAATCAAGTGACCTAGAGACCCAAAATATTAATGGCCATAGGACATGACTTGTCCCACACTCAGTTAGGTTATCTCTCGTGTATTGGGTATTCCTTTAGGGTAAAGTGACCTTAATAGCACTCAATAGGACTAGATATCCATGCCAAGAATATTAATGGAAGTGAACAATCACACAATCATATCTATCTTCTAAATTTGAGGTATTACTCAATCAATTAAGAAGTATATAGATGAATATATTCATATGAGTGAAGAACGTATGATGAGATGTATCAAGATAAGAGTTGTGAATCATGGCATGCCCAAAAAACTTCATATCCAAATTATAAATTACCATTTGTATGCCAAGAACATTAATGGAAGTGAAAAATCACACAATCATATCCATATTCTCAATTTCATTTATTATTCAATCAATTAAGAATTATATAGAGGAACATATTCATATGAATGAAGAACGTATGATGAGATGTATCAAGATAAGAGTTGTGAATCATGGCATGCCCAAAAAATTTGATATCTAGATTACATATTACCATTTGTATCCCAAAATATTGCATTCCTTTCCCTTTAAAGTTTCTGATTAGCTACAAAGATACTCCCTTTGCTCAATCCACAATTTTTTTGCAAAGATGTGAAGTCAACACAAAAGGGATACGTCCATCATAAAATTTCTCTTAGGTGAGCCTAGGAGTAGGTTCAAGTGGTTGCAATGGTGATTCAACCTAATTAGAAGTAATGGGAAGAAGTGAAGAGTAGGTATCACCCCTTTGATTTGTAAATGATCTACGGGAGATTGTCACCTCACCTCAAGGTAGAATATCCACACTCATCCACAAAGGAAAGGTATGAGGGACCTTGTGTCCTCTTTTTAGAAACCAAATCTCAAATTTGAATAGGGAATAGTTAGGATAGGGTTTTGTGGTTTTGTATTGAGGAAAGGGATATGCACATGGGAACGAGGCACTCTACTAAAGATTAAAATCACATTAAGTTTTCCCTTGGTGTGATATTGAAGGAGGGGAATATTTTTCATAACTCATGCAACTCCAATGCCAAGTATTGGAGTTAATATTGTTGAACTTCCTCTTGCATGCTCATTATTGAATTTCCCTATCACATGTTCATCTTGACTCTTGGACTATTAATTATCTATATATTTCTTTTGGTCCTAAAAATTATTTCTTATTTTGGTTGAGAGAGTAGGGTGACAAGGCATAAGAAATTTGAAGTGATGGTCCAGTCCTAGGAAAAAAAAACCAAGGGTGGGTGAGGATGGCCACCCAAAAGTGGTTGTATAAAATAGAAATTAAAGATGAATATTTGAATAACTTGTTGAGGGACATGCTTTATCAAGACCATAGAACAAGGATTAGAGATCACTTCTCAATGCATGGAAAAATCTAAATCAACAATACATCAAATATGTATTCATCAAAACTGAGCAATGTAACTAATCCAAAGGATCCAAGGATGTCATGTGGCCAACACGCACAACATGACTACTTGAGGTTGTTCCCCAAAGTGACATGTGAGAACTTGGAACCAAATTTAGTTCAATGATTAGACGCACCAAATTCTTAACAACAACGGATGTTTTGTAATGTTATATATATGGATTTCAACCTAGGGATTAAGGTTTAGGAAATTTTGTACTCAAGGGAACTTGAGTTTATTGTAAGAACTATTTATGATCCATTATTAATATTAATAATGCATGGAACAAGGATTAGAGATCACTTCTCAATGCATGGAAAAATCAAAATCAACAATACATCAGATATGTATTCATCAAAACTGAGCAATGTAACTAGTCCAAAGGATCCAGGGATGTCATGTGGCCAACATGCACAACATGACTACTTGAGGTTGTTCCCAAAAGTGACGTGTGAGAACCGGGAACCAAATTTAGTTCAATGATTAGACGCACCAAATTCTTAACAACAATGGATTTTTTGTAATGTTATATATATGGATTTCAACCTAGGGATTAAGTCTTGGGAAATTTTGTATTCAAGGGAACTTGAGTTTATTGTAAGAACTATTTATGCTCCATTATTAATATTAATAAATCAATTTCCTAGCCAATGTTTTGTGTAGAAATTATTTTTATATATTGGACTATTGTGGGAATAATATTCTTATCTTCTATATTTAGATTAGTTCAGTTTTCTATTTCTTAGATTAATTACTTTTCTTAAGATAATTTCATGTTCCTTGAATTATTTTTTGGATATTAATTTCTTCTATAGGGTATAAAATAGATTTTACTTTCATATTTTCCTTTTAATCAACATCACTCCTTGTATTTTGCATAAGGATTATTTCAAAACTGTGAATTCAACAGGGCCATGCGATAATAATCTATGTGCTCATGAATCATTTTGTATAAGCACATGTTCCTTCACATGTTAGATTAGATACATTTTTATTTATTATTTTAGCATGAATTTTTTTGTTGTTGTTGGATGTAATCAATTTATGTTTCTAACTTATCATTTTGTAGGCTTGGACTAATACTATTTCTTGAATTATAGTTCCCCTATGTAGTAGTTCATAGGATTATGTTTTGGGGGTTTTTCCAATTATTCTTATTCTTTCTGACAATCCCTTTAATTAGAGAGGTGTTCAGAGGGATTGTGCTATTAATTTTCAACTCAGACTCATATTTTACTTGTGACATGTCTTGAAATATATATGTGGGAAACACACATTCAAACAATGACTTGGTTTTGAAGTTACACTTCTAAGGATGACAATTATGAAAAGAATATGAGTATTTTCCACCATTAACAATGTATTTAAGATGCTAATATTTTAGTAAAGGAATTTTTAATGAAATGTTAAGACTAGAAATCATTTTTATTAAAAGTAAATTTCAATGTATTGATGGAAATAAATCCCACACTTGTTTGAATGGTAAATTACTGAGACTAGAGAAAAACAAAAAACCACAATTGCTGAAATTAAAACCGCCCTTGAAGAAATTAAATTCACATGTGCTAGAAATGAAAATCACTCATATAGAATCGAAATCACATTGCATAAATGAAAGTCACACTTTGTAGAAAAGGAAGTTCTATAATGTTTCCAAATTGTTAATATGATAGTCAAGCATAACTAGATTAAGTGCATATTAAGGATTTTGTACTCTACATCTAGAATCTCAAAATTTTCATAAATAATCAAAAAGGAATGAAATGTAAATTTCACTAAAAAATATGGTATAGATGTTTTTTATTCTTAATGCATTTTCTTGTAGTAAACTAAGGGAATAATTATCATTCCAATAATTCTAAGAGAAATATTATTTTGATACAAAATGTTAATCAAAACAATGCTAGACAAGAAATTCAAAATAAGTGATTAGTAAAGGAGTCCATAACCTATAAAAATGAACTATTAATTATATAACTATTAAAAAAAATCACTAAACCTACTAAATTATAATATTACCTATGATCATGGGAGGGCTTGCCTCTATAGACAAGGTATTGAAATGAAAACATAGTATTATCTAGTTAATTGTCACACACATCAAAGAGACAACTAGCATGAAAATGTACAAGTCCTAATATTCACAGGAATTAAATTATAGAGCAATCTAATATAGAGTCTTTTTCCTTTTTCCAGATTACCTATTCAAGAGATGGTGCACTACCTATATAATTTCCTCTTAGAAAACTAATTTAGGAAATCTAATTTTCACATAGGTGGTTGCACAGGGGATTCACTCAATGAACCTCTAACATATCATGTGTGATCATAACATATTAATCAATACCCTTAATTTGAGTACATATTGGAAAATACCTCTAAAATTCGCATTATTTAACCCCCTACCAATATAAACCTAATACACCTTCCCAATTTAGAAAACCTCTACTTTCACTATATATTGTAGGTATCCATTTTTTCATTAACATTTTTTATACCCCTTTATATTTTTTCATTAACTTTGAGGTCCATTTTTTATACCTGCCAATATAAAAACCCTTTACCCACTATATATCCCCCAATATATTATGTCATCTTTTCCTCATTATATATCCCCCAATATCAACCCATGTGCTATGGTATTGCTCCCATAGTGAAGCCCCCATGGGTGGTTGTAACAAGAACAATATTTTTATCTTCTAATTTAAGCCTATTCATCTTTGAATATGTTAGTGCAAGACTAGATGACTTCATTGATATGTAGTGTATATTGTCTAGAGGCATGTTTTTGGAATATTCAATCATATATCTATTTATATGCCATCACCCAAATTAGAAAGATTCACTCTTGCATCACAATCTCCCTTATCATCAAGTGAGATTTAGAATGGTTGAAGTGATCCGAATTTTATGCAGGAACACAACAGAATACAGAAATAACCATGAACATAGAGATGCAGCGGAAATAATGCTTCATTTCATTAATATCAAATAACAAAAATATGCTTATAGGCATAATGGAAATAAAATAGCTAGGGTGCTGGTAGCGAATCTCTGAGAAGAGATGTGATGGCTACAGACCTCTGAACTGTGTTACAATGAGGCTCGAGGGCCTATTTATTATTGAGAAACAATGGAGAGCTCTAAAATTCCAAAAACCTAACCCTAGGAGATGAAGCGCCAAAACTATGGGCCCCGTTTGGGTAAATTGGTGGTTCAACTTCCCAGGGACGTAAATTTGGCATCCGATCTCCGTTTGACGTGCTCAATAGCTCGTTAGAAATATTTGTCTGAGGAGTACAAATTTTGAACGAGCACCCATATTGCTCTCCATTTTCCCAAAAAACGTCATTTAGAGCCTCAAAACGACTCCGAAAGTTCAAGACCCGAAAAACTGCTAAAAATAGTAAGTTTGGTTGCAACTTGAAAACTAAAAGAACTGATGGTGGGGGTTTAAATGGAATAGGTGGATGGCCACCAATATCCACCTGGATCATTAAGGCCCCAACGGCTCCGGGAGTGGAGGACCCAAAAACCTGCTAAAAATAGTAAGTTGTACTGAATGTGAAAAGCTGCAAGAATTGATGGTGCTGGTCCAAATGGAATAGGTGGGTGGCCACTGATATCCACCTAGATCATTCCTCCCTCCTTAGGAAGAAATTGTCCCCATTGCGTTGAGATCCTCCATGAGATGAGGCAAATTCTGTTGAACTGAGTATTAGATGTGTTGAAGATGTCACGGACCTGCGATTGGACATGCTAGATGCATTTAGTAAATTTGGTTTCTTTATCAGCATCAGATAGTACATGTTTGGATTTTGTATGTGCAGTTGCAGGACGTATGGCAACATCAGGCGGTGGTGCGTTGGGAGTCAGATCAATGGAGTGCTTGTCCTGACAGTGTAGAGGAACCTCTACGAGTGAGAGACAATGTCCTCGTATTCCTCCATGACTTTTTCCATCTGCTACAGCCATGCAAGGGAGCCCTGTTTCGAGGTTGTGGCCACAATATTCTTCTTTCCCTATGAGTGAGTTGTAAGGAAAATGAATTTCATGGTTTGGAAAACAATCTTACTGCGTTGTTTTGCATTAGTCAAAGAGATGACAGGAGGCGGTACTACCTCTGGTATCATGTACAAGTTATTTCCCAAATTAATAATACCAGCACGAGGCCTAGACTCATACACAGCATGTCACCTCCACAAGTATGGTTGGCCCAATAATACATCAGCTACATCAAGAGGAGCAACATCACACAATACCTCATCTATGAATGGCTTGATACTGTACGGAAGGCGGCACTGCTGGCGGATGCGGAGATCTCTCCCTGGGTGGAGCCACCCGATGGTATATGGCTGCGGGTGTGCTATGGTCGGTAGGCCGAGCCGCTTCATGGCCTCTGCTGAAATGAGGTTCTTTTGGCTTCTGCTATCGATGAGAAATTGCAGCGGAGAACCCTTCACCCACATCTGTGACTGGAAGAGGCGCTCCCCCTCCTCTGGATCCTCTGGACCCTCCCTCTGGATCTTGGTGGTGGCAACAATGGCACTAGGATCCGCATCAATGATCTGCTTCCCTTTTTCATTGCCTTTGTCTGGTTCTAACTCAAGATCAGAAAATGCATCTGATTTGGGTGCCTTTAGTTCGGCCACCAAAGATTGTTTGGCCCGACACTCGTTTGTGCGGTGAGTGGGGCTGTTATGAAATTCACACCACTTCCATGTTCCTTCTTTGGATTTTTGGTGTTGTTCTGAGTCGCATTGCTTTGGCCTTGCCCCTTGTTCTTCGGTTCGGGGGCACCTTTCGGATTCGCAGATCCAAAGTCTCGCTTCTTCTGCTTAAATTTATGCTCAATCTTGGCGGCATAGCGATATGCCGTGCCAAGCAATGTAATGTCGAGGAACTCCATTTCCTCCTGAATGTGTTTGTGCAAACAACTGTGGTACTTGAGCACCAAATTTCTCTCTGAATCTTTAATACCCAACTTTGTGCGTATGGTATGGAACAGATTGGTCAGTTCGTGCACATCTTGATACTTTTGTTGCCGTAGCGTGGTCCATTGGATGTATTTGTCCTCGTAGCTCCCCATGGGGTGATATTGTTCCTTGATGCCATCTCGAAACGAATTCCAAGTGGGTGTGGCCGAGAACAGAGAGGGTTCCCCTTCGCCCTCTTGCTCACAGTAGGTTTCCCACCAATATTTGACATGGGGGGCAGCTTTGAGGAGTGAAAAAATAATATTTTCTTGGTCAGAGAAGTCATGGACCAAGAAATACCCTTCCAGAAAATATAACCATCTGCCTACGGCGTCTGCATCTATTTTTCCTTCAAATATAGGAATTTCAAATTTTACATGTACCTTGAAGGGAGTGGCACCTCCAGAGTGGCTGTTGGATGCAGATGCATCATATGTGGGCAGTTGTTGAAGGATTTGAGCAAAGTTATCCATCATCGCGTTCCTTTGTTTCTCGAGGGCCTCCTCGAGTATTATTTTGATAGGATCTCCTGCTCCCTTGTCTTTCTTTTCTTCTGCCATGGGAGGTCGTCAGGGTTTGCGAGGTTGATCTTGCAAGGGTTCAACCAGATCGAGCCCTAACTCCTTATACCCTGACCGCGTTGGGGACATGCAAAGAAAAACAAAGAAAGAGTAGACCTACTCTGACACCATTGATCCGGATTTTATGCAGGAACGCAACAGAATATAGAAATAACCATGAGCATAGAGACGCAGTGGAAATAATGCTTCATTTCATTAATATCAAATAACAGAAATATGCTTACAATGATAATGGAAATAAAATAGCTAGGGTGCTGGTAGCGAATCTCTGAGAAGAGATGTGATGGCTACAGACCTTTGAACTGTGTTACAATGAGGCTTGAGGGCCTATTTATTATTGAGAAACAATGGAGAGCTCTAAACTTCCAAAAACCTAACCCTAGGAGATGAAGTGCCAAAACTATGGGCCCTGTTTAGGTAAATTGGTGGTTCAACTTCCCAGGGACGTAACTTTGGCATCCGATCTCCGTTTGATGCGCTCAATAGCTCATTAGAAAGCTTTTTCTGAGGAGTAAAAATTTTGAATGAGAAAAATCGGTCCATGGACCCATGTTACTCTCCGTTTTCCCAAAAAACGTCGTTTAGGGCCTCAAAACGGCTCCGGAAGTTTAGGACCTGAAAAAATGCTAAAAATAGTAAGTTTGGTTGCAACTTGAAAATTGAAAGAACTGATGGTGGGGGTTCAAATGGAATAGGTGGATGGCCACCAATATCCACCTGGATCATTAAGGCCCCAAAACAGCTCTGGGAGTAGAGGACCCGAAAACCTGCTAAAAATAGTAAGTTGTGCTGAATGTGAAAAGCTGCAAGAATTGATGGTGCTGGTCCAAATGGAATAGGTGGGTGGCCACCGATAGCCACCTGGATCATGAATTCATGCCATCATTGCTATGAAACTACAATAAATACCTTCCTCTTGAATTATCCTCTAATCTAGTTACAGGCGTGTTGTAAATCTCCTATAGCCAATTGGTAGTTTATCTAGGAATTTATTTTAGGTCTCTTGCAACTAGCAGGTAGTCCAACTATGGGACCCTTGTATCTCTCCTACACCCCATTCATAATTTTTTTGAACGAGTCATATATTTCAATGGAACTGTAGCAATTTCCAATGTATGGTAAGTATCAAAACAAATCCAATTAATACCTATTAGTCAACAAAAGATGATAAAAACATAAAAAATTAGTACCATTTTTCCAAAATTCATTTAAAACACAAAAATGAGGGGAAATATACGAAGAATCTAAGCAAGTGTTTTGATGGGAGCCAAAATGATGCAAAAAAAAATCCAAAATAGGGGCCCATCACTTTCCCTATTGTTACAACCCATCAAAACTATATGTCAAGACACTTAAATTAGAGGACTCAATTATCCTAAATAGGGGAGAGTCTAATTCGTCCTCTCTTATGGATTTGAGTCCCTTGAACTGCTTGGTGATGCATTCCCTCCATCAACACTAGGATAATGGCAAGTAGGCCTTCAAGGTGGGTTCCAATTTATAGTACCAACCCATAAACAATGGTTTTTATTTTATCACCAAGTTATCTATGGGGTAGGAGGGAGTTATTTATGGGGCAGGGGGGTCCATATTTCCCCAATCTATTGCTTGGAATTGAAGTGAGAGTCAAATCGCATATGTATAGATATATGTTAGTGCAGACATCACTTATCATAATGACTTTTGGGTTTGGGGGATCAATTTAAATTGAAATCTTTTAGAGTAGAGGAAGTTATATGCTTATGTGTTATAATCATGTAACTAGCACTCCATACTAATGATGGTAAGTGCACCAATTTCCCTATAATGCATTATGTAGAAATTTTATTTCAGAGACCTATATTAATCAAGTGGTGTACTATTCTTTTATGATAATTTTCTATTGCTTTGGATCGTTGTTGTAGCATGTTTGAGGGGAGATACATCTTCCACTTTAATTCAAAGATATTTACTTTATGTTTTGAAGTGTTTATGGTCACTCAACTAGCATTTGGATAACTACCTCCTAGGTCAATAATCAATGTGCATATGCACATATGGGGGAAAACATTTCCCAAAAGCAGCTAGTTAAAGTACCCTTGTAGGTTGATAATTTTATAGCTTTTACATTTGTTTGATAGTGAGTACAATCACATCCTTGATATTGTACATTATCCATATGCAAGGATGGACTAGTGAGGATGTCCAAAAATCCTATTCATTTAGGCGAAGCCACCAAACATTAGAGGTAATATTATATTTACGTTTTGATTATTATAGTTTTAGAAATTTATGTTATTTAATGCACATGCAAATTATTATAAGAATTTTTTTTAAATGAAATTTTATTTTTGTCTACTATTTCGCATATACTAGCTCATATGTTAGTGAGGGGCCTTCCTATTCTTATGCAAAGATGGTTTAAGTTGGTGAATCACCCCAAGTGCATAGAAATGGGATGTTATGAAGACCAAAATGTAGATTTTGATAATACGTGATGCATTTATGATGTACCTTGATGAATATTACAAAGTTATCCTATTATGATCTCAAGGTATTATGCATGACCTTAAGCTTGCAAAGATATATGAAAACCTTCTTACACTATGACATTATTGATGTGTCATATTATTTATATTCTCGCCCTATTCCATAGGGTGATGGTTGATACCAAGTGATGAGATAATTTATGTTCTTATCCATCTCCTTCATCTCCTTGTCTTCTAAAATCGCTAATCCTCCACCAACTCCTCCTCCTCCTCCCCCTCCACCTATGTTTCCAATTGTGCTAGATATTGATTGTTTGGCTAATCATTATCAGATTACTCTTTTAAAAATAATCAATTATCAACTCACTAATCTGGAAATACAAAGTTTGTAATGGCTTTTCCAAATGATCATGCAATATATTTTCAAGTTGTACTTTGTTATCTAATTAATTTATACAATATGCATTGTATAGCAAGAAAACAAAGGATTCAAATAAAGTATGAATCTATTCATTAATTAAATTCTCACTAAGGAATTGAACTGAATAATTAACAAATCATTCAGTCAAGAAATTAATCAATTTGTCACAAACCATTGCCAAAAAAACCTATGGTTGTAGTCCTATAAAAAATATAATTATAGAAATCGAGACCAATTAAGAAATGATAATTAACTAATGAATATTAGTTAATCAAATTGGTCAAAATATCGCTTTTAGAATTAAGCATAAGTACTTGTTTATCAATCAAAACTAAATATTATATTCAATAACATTTACACTAACAACATAACAAAACCTAACTTGTGTTGCAGGCCTTGCTCTTAGAATCAATGTGTTGGAGGAAAACTCAAAAACTAAGAATTCAAATCACACTCAACTCATAAATTGATGTTGCAACTCTAACTGTTCACTTTTATTAATACAAAGAACTCATTGCAAGACACAAAATAATAATTATAATGTTATTCTCTCCCTCATAGGAATGGGACTCTATTTTTACAACTCCTAAATACTTTATATTAACAAGGAAAATAATTGGGAATAGTCTTGAAAATATTACATTCTCAATTTCTCTCTTCCAAATTCAAATCATATCTAAACTAGTGAATACATCCACCTCATGAGAAAATTAATTTCAACCATTAAGCTTCTAATTATTAATTAAGACTCAAATCTTAACACACATATATGTTCTAAAATATCAAGGGATCCATCCTTCCCTCAATTATGCTTGAAATAGCAATCTAAATTTGATATTTGGATAACCTAATTTTTTCATGTATGAACTTATAGCAACCTATTTTTTATCAAATATCATTGCCAATAGAATTTATAGAAAACTGATAGAAAATGGATTCTAAAACACCTTTTGTAGCAACCTATAGTATCTTCACAATACTTTAAACAAATAGATACAACAATGTCATTTCTAAATATTTATCAAACAACTACTAAAAATGCAAGGCTATGTAGGCTAAGAAATATGTTTGTCTCAACCCACAATTAGTCATAAAAAGGTACTATTATGATATAAGGATGTGAAAAAAAGAAGGTAAAGTAACAAAATAGATGTTGAAAAGGATGCCATTCTCATGGTTCAATCTATCCCCTAGGCCAAATAAATTGCATGTCCCCATGTAGTCTAATCACTTAGTGAATTTCAGTTTGAGATATCGACTAGAAGGGAGTACAAATAGATATTTTTCTAGTTAAGGAAAGAGTGTGTTTGCTCCTATCATGTGTAGTAACCCAAGTTTAGTCATATGGAATACCAATACTCATATTCCCATAAAACCTATAGGTTAAGGATAAAATTAAATAAAAGGAATGGTGGGTGAAGGTTGTTGGTGTAGGAAGAATATTATTTTCCTTTCAATATGGAAAATAAGTTTATAGGAAATAGGCAAAAGCCCCTCAATGTGATGAACTTGAACAATGTAAAGGACAAGTCGCGATCCTATAAAACAATGGAAAAACATAAGAAGGTTCCTTAATAGGTGTTCCTAGTGGAGGATTCACACACACATTGACATTGCACAACAAGGATGCCACGTGGATTTGGGCTAAGTAGGCATCGTACAAATGTTATCACAATGAAAAATGAGAAGAGAAAAAACCCCAAGAAATCCTTAAGAGGGATATAACTTTGTGACATGACTTACATAGTGGAAAAATTACAGTCATTGGAAAGCTCTCAGTGAGAAAAAATGTTTGAGGTTCAAAATTCGAGTTTGAGCAAGGTTTAAGATGTAAAATTTTGAGGCTTTGTCACCTTATTGAGAAAGGTGGATTGGGTTTGTTATGATATTATAGGATTACCAATGTACTTTGCCTCAACCACCTCATTTCAAGTTGCACCAAAATAAAACTGCGATGAAATAGATGTATTCGACCTCTAGCTTGAGCATTTTATCATCTATGATGAAGGCTTCTTCTATGAGTCCTAGTATGCTATCAACATTTGCAATAATATTTTTTGTGCTCACAGATTATCAATGATGAATAAATTTAGAAACCCACAATCACAAAGGTAATCCATGATCTTTGGATATTATATGGCAAGTTTGTCTACATCCTCATGCTCTCTCTACTCCACACTATACACATTTGTGAATTTTCAATATTTTTGAGCAAGTTATAATCTTCCTTTCTGAATTTCAGGGATCCCCGCTCTTTTCTGTTATGAAAAGAGTGTTTACTTATGTCTTTCCCTCATGAAATGAGTGAGTAGGTTTGTCTACTCTCACCCCATGTGAAGGAAAGGTGTGAGCGCACTTCCCTTCACAAATGGGGGTCCTACACAACTAAACTTGCAAAACAAATTGAAATAAAATGGATGAAATAAAAGAGAATGAGTTGAGGATTTAAACGGATTTAACAAAATTAAATTCTAATTATGGGAAATCCCACAATTCATTTCTAAATATCATGGCCTTTTTGGGCTAAAAACAATGTGTTGGTAAAAATGACACAAGAACTTGGTAAATTTTTAAATTTTCAGTTATATATGGTTTTTTACCCACTCATTTATAGTTTGAATTACATGATTGTCATTCATATGAGTTATTTTATCATATATAATTCTTAACATTATCATTTTCAATTTTTCTTTTAATCCTTTAGTTATGAAAGAGGTACCAAATCCTTTTATAGGAAAATTCGTTCGAGTTAAACCACATTCATTTGTTTTGATAGGTAAGGACCTTGAAACTAGAATATAGGTTAGGTTCTCTACCTTGCATTATGAATTATCAGTTTCCTATTCAATTTTGGCCTTAGGATCATTCCCATAAACTTGTGAAATGAATCCCTCTTAGTATTAATAAGTGTTGTAATTCACATAGTAGAGCCCATCATTCATGGGTAATCCAATTAGAGCTGTGTTTGCCATTTTGGCACCCATGTTGAAGTTTTTACATGTGTTTGGTAGCCCTCTTAGTACCACCATGACTTTGCATCAAAGCCACAATATTTTCTCTCAATATTTTTCTCTCCATCGCCCATAGGGCTACCACATATTTGTGTTTCAAGTTTCACTACTACATTGCATACCATTAGTAGAGGTTATATGACCTATGTTTTGGTTGTCTTGAAGGTGGGAGAGAATGGAAATAGAGTGTGGGGTTTGGTATAGTGTCCTCCTTGACTCACCCCACCCTTTTGTCAAGGTTTTTTGGTGGCATGTGGGAGGCTAATAAAATTTTTCATTATCATTGTTTGAAGGTAGGGGGTAGGAAATGAAAGAACTGGAGCAGAAGATGTATAAGGGAGACATATTTTTGAAATTGTAGAAACAATGGCTGGTAAAGGCCCTCATTACTCAATCCTTGGAGAAGAACAAGGTAGAATATGAGAGAATCTTGCATATAATTAGAATATTCGAGGGTAAATTCAAATCCATGTGTAAGAGGGTATTTGGAATTAAAATATTTTTCACCTGTATCTTTAGGGGAGAAACCACTTAGTAGAGAGAGGGTAGGTAAGTTGGCACCCAAGCCAATCCAATCATCCCTGAGGATGGGACCTAGCCCTCAACCTCATTTTAAAATTAGTAGAGAATTCCAATAGCTATGAGGATATGTAGACTAAGGAGCAACTACCAACTTAATTTGATTGATGTTTAGCTAGAGTACTATGCATTCCTATTTTCATGCTTAGATGTTGTTATGAATAGTAATAAGCAAGTATCTCTTGGAAAAACTTATTTTGATAAACTACTTAATAATTTAACAATACCAAGTTTTGATCTTGTTTTTAGATATTACCAAGAGGGTTCCCACATATTTATGTTTTGATTTTCACTACTACATTGCATACCATTGCTTCCACTTGTGAACCTAATTTTTACTTCAATTTGTAATATATTCTTTTCTACTCCTGTGTTCGCTTTAACTACTTTCCTTTGCATTTATTTCTTCTATAACTTGTAACCTAGTATCCTTGGAGTGTTGAGAATTAGGTAGGGCAGTGATTAATTCAAATTCTCTCCTTGATAGTCACTTGTGAGCTTACTTCTTTTACTTATGTCTTCTCTTCTTATATTATTAAGTATTCCATCAAGTCAATTACCAAAAACACAAGAGACAAAAATTTAAGCTCTTCGAGCCAGGGCAAAACTTCTCCCTCTTAGAGAGGGAAAGCCACAGGAAATTATTCTTATAAACTTTCAGAGGACAAGTACCATGACCATGACACAGACCTTTAACCTTTGTATGCCTCCAATACCTTGTCAATGCTTCTTCATTGACTCCTTGAGCTGATCCTTCTTTCTTGCACCATCCTGCACCGATCTGCACCTTTCTGCACTAATACTAGAAACCTTGATCTTTACTTGTATTCTTGCTTCTCATCTGAATGTGATTCTTACTCAGCACTTTGTTAGACCTCTTATTATCCATTTTTTATCACATTATTACATGATAGAATCTCAGTTTCTATATAGCCTCCAACAGTCTTATTATTTTTATATTCACAAGACTCCCTTTGATAATGTATTTCTTTCTCTCTTATACATAACTTAGTATGGTACAGAACAACATTACTTCAGTGTAGTTCTTAGACTTTTTGTGACTACGTTCATATAAGGTGGAATTAATCCTATTACTCACCTTTATTAATTAGTGTCTTCATTGTATAACCATGTATCATTTATTTGTAATCCGTACTATAATACTTCAGAATTTATCCTTGATAAACATGAACCCTTCTTCACATTTTTGTTTTCCTTTTCAACGCAGTCCTAAAATCACTGAAACATAATTTGACTTATCTAAAGTTCTTGTCTATATTTTCTTGCACTTATATCACGTATATATTATCAAGGATCACAGAAACTTGTCTAAATTTGTTGTCTTAAATGAACCGCATACCTTCCCATTTATAGCGTACACCTTTACTATGATTTAGGCCGACCTTACAAACAGATAGTAAGCCAGATTGTATAGATTACTGATAGCTGATATGAGGAGTATTCCAACGTAGATATTAAGCACCATTTGAGTGAATTCTTCAAGTGTGACTTGACTCTTCATAAAAATGACTCTTTAATTAATACAATTTATGACAAGAAAAAAAATCCCTAATAGACATCAAGAAGAAGTCTATTGACCTATAATAAGACCTCTCTCATGAAACCCATGAGGCAAGCATACCAAAAATATAATTTATTATCTTTGTCTTCTTCTTTACATAAATACATAATTACATAGCCAATATGAATACCAATCCTAGTTACACTTTCCAACACTCCCTCTTAACTAAGGAGGTATTCATAACGATGCATGGTAACTTCAATTTTTATAATCCCCTAATAAGAATCGAATTGGTAATCACATCTATATAGCATAATATCAACCAACATTGTCCTAGTGAAAGGCCTTGACTAACAGCTCCATCTCTCAATGAGACAATGGGCTACAATGCTGGCGAGACACATGACTTATAGACACCATAGTCATTGTCTCTCCAAGGTACATACTCCACCCAGGTGTTCCCAGAGTATGACCTTCTTGGAATATTCTTCTCTTGGGTAGCCAACCCTCAAAGAATATTCGTCCCTTACTATTCTTATATTTAATGCCCTGTCACATTCTCAAAGAGTATCAAATGCTAGATGATTACCCAATCCTCCATTATGTCTTCCAGGTGAAGACCCAAATGATGTGTATATCTATTCTCTCCACATGGCCTTCACTAAGACTTACGATTGTTATTCCTGGTCTAGCGCATGACACATGAATTAGAGAATCATATCCATCACTCCCTCTTAAATTAGGAGGGACATACTTCGAGTTTCTTCCAAGTAAGAAACTTACCACCATGCTCCCTCTTAACTAGGGACCTACAACAGCAATGGTGAGACACCCAGCTGCTCATGAATAATTCATCCCCTCGATGTCATGGATTTCGATATTGAGTAATTTCAAACTTTTGGATTCATATGGCATAGATCATCTGTCACTTTCATCCATGAGTCATGTCATCCACCTAAAAGTGATTAATCAATCCTTCTCATCTAGTCTAACTTTATGCCAAGCTGATTTTCGAACCATCTCCCAAGGATCCTACATCCTTCCACATGATTGGCAGCCCTGCATAAACTTATCTAGATAAACATATACATAAGAACTTTTAAATCAAAATTTACCTCAACGATGATCTTTCACCATGACATCTGTAAGTTTTAACTATGTACAGAAATTATCTGCAAACGAATTCTTAAAAACGGAAATTAAACAATAGCGAGAGCATAAAACATAAAACAGATATACAGAGAGATTTTCCCATGGATCCCAAATCGGGACTACTGGCTTGAATTTTCATTATATTCCTTTTACTGTCACAACACATATATATACATGCCGAAGCATTCATAAACCCCAATCTATTAACCCTGGATTAGAACATAATTGTAGTTCCCTTGGCCATATCTACAAAATACCAGGGCTGAAAACCATCATGCCCCAAAACCATGTGCAAACTCATGCACAAAACCATAGGCGGGTCCGCCCACCTAAAATAGGGTCCAAAAAAAAATTCCCAAGGCACTTCCCTAGACCCCTTGCATGGGGCTACCTGCCCCCTCTAAACCCCTGTATAGGGGGGGTTGTTGCCCCCCTTGTTGTGCCCGTCACAACGAATAGGGAGGGGCTATCACCCCCCCCTGTGACCCCCTATGTGTGTGACTATTCATGGAAATAATATAACACACACCCAACAACATCTTCCTGTAGGGATCAACATCATTTATTAATATTGACACATCTCCTAAAGATATTTTTTTACAAGGGTATTCTTCTTTACCATACTTTTATCAGAGTCCACATATCTTCCCAGGATATCTCCTAGTCACATCTTCTTGGATTCTAGATGGTAACTGCCTCTTTCCATGGTTGCACTTCATAATCTCTTTCGTTATTTATCCACACATCTTCATCACAGGAACTTCCAATATACAGTTCCTTGTTTGTATACAACCACCTCATATTCCATATGAGAACATATTTAATTTCATCTATTAGTGGAAACATGTGCACTAGAAGAGATCCTTCTTCCTTTTATCATAGAAGTCCATCACCTGCAACCATTTGACATGACGTCATAGCATCTAGTGTCATAATATAGATATATATACCTCATCCTTTTCCTTTTGAGTCATTATGCAACAATTTTACTAGAATGAAGAACTTCATTCCCTTGACATTTTTCATCAATATGTCATCATATCCTAATCCCAGAATTCTATAACATAGAGTTCTTTATGAAACCTTTTGCTTTCTTTCTAACCAATGAATTCATAGAGAACTCCATTAGTAAAATGTCAACACCTGTTTCCATATAGATTATTGAATGATAGCCCTTTATCTTGATGACTTCCTTCCAAAAATGTAGATATCAGTGAGGTTTCTAAGAGCTACTTCTTCAAGTGCTCCTACCATGCTTCTATCATGATGCTATTAATATACATTGCTTCCTATCATACTATTTTACAACCAACATAAATCACTTAAAGAGGAATATGATCTCAATCATAATAGAGATCTCTCGCTTCTTCTTTATTCCCTTTCATATGTGGGATGGGCTTCTTCCTTTTTCCTCTTGTCCTTCCCAGATTTAAGACAATCCCTTTTATAATTCCCAAGCTCATTACATCCAAAGAATCGTACTTTTTCCATATTTATTATTTTATTTTGAGGACCAAATTTTCTGAATATTCATTTCTTCCTGGACATGGCTGCAAAGGCTTGATTCCCTTCATTTGATCATGTATCAGCTTTGGATTTCAATTTTTTTTCCTCTATTTTACATAGATACCATAGATCGTGGAATGGTGTTGCTTCTTTCTTCTCGTGTAAGCCTAAAGTTAATTTTTCCCATTCTTCCGGTAAAGCATTCAGCACCACGGTAGTCATCTCACTATCAGACATTACTTCTCCCAAATCTCGCAGTTAGTCTCTTATTTCAGAAATCCTCATAAAATATGAAGTGATTCCTTCCTCTCTTGACAATTTCATCTTGTATAGTTCTTGTCTCATAGAGATTGCTTCTCCTGCAGTATTCACAGAGAATAGCTCCACCAGTTTCTCATATATTTCTTTTGCAGTTTTTAGTTTTGATACATAAGGTATGAGCAAGTCCTTAATGGATTCTGTGAGAATCCTCTGGGTTCTGATTTCTCCTTTTATGTATTTTGCATGAGTTGGAGCATCTTATTTTGATGGTTTAATTGTATATCTTTCGATGTAGCCCATAACTTCATCTTCAATTAAACTCGAATTTGTCCTCTTCTTCCATGCGTTAAAGTTTGATGACCCAACCAATTTTCTTCTTTCTTTACAATAAACCATATTGATAGATTTAGATAAGCTCATAGATACTTACTTGAGTATGATGACTTCCTTCTTCTAATAGCTTCCTTGATGGTGAAGGTAAGAACTCCTTCTTATATTGAGTTCTCCAATGTAGATGTTGGAATCTTAATGATAGAGGATTTCTTCAAAGGTGTTGGATATTGAAGGATGGAGCTAGATGATGTGTCTTTTTAGCAATTTCTTCAATGCCATAAATATTGGGTGGCAAAGATTATCTACATGATTCGTGGATCCTTTGAAGAATATTACTTGCAAACTGATCAGACCTCTTAACCAAAACTTTTATCTTTGCTTACATGAGTGTCTCCTTCTCAAGTAGACCTTGTGTTCAACACCTTAGCTCTGATACCATGTTGAGAATTAGGTAGGGTAGTGATTAATTCAAATTATCTTCTTGATAATTACTTGTGAGCTTACTTATTTTACTTATGTCTTCTCTTCTTATCTTATTAAGTCTTTCATAAAGTCAATTACCAAAAAACAAGAGACACAAATTTAGGCTCTTCGGGCCAGGGAAAACCCTCTCCCTCTTGGAGAGGAAAACCCACAAGAAATTATTCTTATATACTTTCAGATGAAAAGTGCCATGACCATGACACAGACCCTTGACCTTTGTATGCCTCCAAGACCATGTCACTGCTTCTTCATTGACTCCTTGAGTTGATCCTTCTTTCTTGCACTGATATGCACCTTTCTACACCAAGACTAGAAAGCTTGATATTTACTTGTATTCTCCCTTCTTCATTTGAATGTGATCCTTACTCAACACTTTGTTATACCTCCTATTATCTACTATTTAGCACTTTGTTACCTGAGAGAAGCTCGGTTTCTATACAGCCTCCAACAATATTCTTATTTGTTTCTTCACAAGACTCCCTTTGGTAACGTCTTCCTTTATTTCTTATACATAAATTAGTATGATACCAAACAACATTACTTCAGTGTAGTTCTTGTACTTTCTGTGACTACGTGGATATAGGATGGAAGTAATCCTATTACACACCTTTATTAATTAGTGTCTTCATTGTATAACCACGTATCATTTATTTTTAATTCGCACTGTAATACTTCAAACTTTATCATTGATAAAAATGAACCCTTCTTTGCATTTATGTTTTCCTTTTCAACATTGTCCTAAAACCACTGAAACATACTTTGACTTATCCGAAGTTCTTGGGTGTATTTTCTCGCACTTATATCATATATATATATATATATATATATATATATATATATATATATATATATATATATATATATATATATATATATATATATATATATATATATATATATATATATATATATATATATATATTATCGAGGATCAAAGAAACTTGTATGAAGTTGTTGTCTTAAATGAACCGCAGACCATCCCATTTATAGTGTACACCTTTACTATCATTTAGGCTAACCTTACAAACAAATAGTAAGCCAACATGTTCACTTCTTATCTGGCCGACTTGTATAGCTTATTGATATTTGATATGAAGAGTATTCCAACGTATATTTTAAGCATCATTTGAGTGCAGTATTAAAGGCTTATGTGACACAGTCTAGAGGCATACAAGAGTGACTTGACTCTTCATAAACATGACTCTTTAATTAATACAATTTATGACAAGAAGGAAAATCCCTAATAAACATCAAGAAGAAGTCTATTGGCCTATAATAAAACCTTTCTCATGAAACCCATGAGGGAAGCATACCAAAAATAAATTTTATTATATTTTTCTTCTTCTTTACATAAATACATAATTACATAGTCAATATGAAGACCGATCCTAGTTACACTTTCCAATATGGAGGAAATACCTTAATGAGTGTCCACATCATACGTGTGTTTCCTAAAAATTAAATAAGTATGTTCCATGTGCTAGTAACTAGCTTGCTTTTCCCACAACACTCATTTCCTCCATTGTATTGTATTTCTATTTTATTCTATTAAGGCTTTAATAACATGAAAAAAAATCAAATATGATTAGAAAATTAAAAAGAGAGAGAGAGAGAGGATGGAAAGAATTAAGATCTCTATTTCATTAGTAATTTTCCTAAGTTATGTTTCTCTTAAATAAAGCACCCATTTTTTAGTCATCCAATTGAAAAATTGGTTATTGGTATGGTCTTAGGATGCCAAACCTTGATATTTAAGTTCATCACTCCTCTATCTAGTTACTCTTCCAGTGACCATCGAGAATTTATTGATGCTTCCTGTTTCACAAGCATTTATCATCATTTCACTTTGTGTTAAATTCTACCCAAGTCTCCATTATCGCATGTTTATATTCAAGGGAAATTTTAGCTCGTGTTATTCTTTCCTTATATTTTTTTCCCACCATCCATGTTGTCCCTCCAAATTGTCAAGTTTTCTGTCTATTTTTGAACCCTTGGTTAAACTGAGAGAGGGGGGTGAATCAGTTTAATACATTCATGGACTTTTAAACTTATTTACACCTTCATTTCATGATCAACTTAATTTATAACGAAATAGAAATCTTAATATGTGAGTAGAAAGTATTAAGCATATTAAATACAGAACATCAACACATAATCATCATGCATATAGACAATAGATATAAGTGGAAACCCATAAGGGAGAAAACCACACCTTATTATTGTTGTGATGTAAAGGAAAGCTCCAAATCCCTCTCACCACTCTTTTTCTGTAGGCTACAACCTACAGGAGGCCACTACCTCAAAATTTTCAAGCTACAACTTGCAAGGAAGCTCCAACTCCCATCTATTTTCTGCAAGCTACAACCCACAGGAGGCTCCTACCTCAACCAACTACAACTGGACATATATCAAGATACAACTTGATATGGAAGCACCAACTTTCTCACACAACTATAAAATCATATGCTGATTTACCTAGATATTAGCTATGTTTTTCTTCATCTTCATTGTTGTCCTTCCAACCTTCAAATCTGCTTTATATCAGCTTTGGATCTTCAAAACTTCTCTATCTGCTCTGTCTTATTCATCCACTCTCTCTAACCCCTCTATGCACATTATAATAAAATAATTTATAGAGATGACTTCATGTATGTTTGCATTCTGTATGGGAATATGAAGTGAACATGCATGACTCTTGCGTTCCACCCATTCATTTCCTCACTATATACTCATTGCATTATTAAATTGGACTTTTTCTTTTCCTACGGAGACTTGCCTTTGCATCTCAAACAATATAAAATAAATAATACATTTACAATTCCAATCAATTATTTTACTCAGCCCTTTCAGTTTCTTAGCTTTTCTGTGTGTTTGTCCTCTTCTCCTTGTTGTCCTTTTGTCTTTTCTATTTCTACAGTTATATTTCAACTATGTTGCATAACTGCCCCTTTTCCTTGACTCGACCCATGCTGCTACACTATTCTATACGAGATCAGATCCTTTTACTTACCTGAGCCTTTCTTTGTTGTGTTCAGTCTTTTCGTTTAACACACAAATACATCTTCATGTCACTTTTCATCTTGGTCGACTTCTTTACACAAACCCCGCGGACCCATGGGTCATGGTCCACATAACTCCCTTTATACACACAATGTATTACAAATCTAGAGTTAGTTACAACCTACATACATTAGCGATCAAACAGCGCATACACTTTAAACCAGGCTGCACATAAACCCAAATCACATGCAGACATGCGAAACTTCCCACTGGAGGGTCCCACTATACCTTGAACCAATCAAAATTCATCACAAATACTTTCCCACAAGTTTCCCACCCTACCGATAACGATAAACCATAAACCATGCGAAGTGTACTATTGCACAGTGCTGAAATGTGGACTCCCTTCATCGCATCATGTCATTCGATCCTTACTGCATCACAACCAAAACAACATACCTTGCGATGTATTGAATTTAAACCTTAAATTTGCCGATGTGTGATTTTGCAATCCACTGCCCGTCGTTGATTTGCAACACGATCCAATGGTCCTCACCATCCACAGTGCTGACACATGGACTCCCTTCATCGCATTGCATCATTCGATCCTTACCGCATCACGACCAAAACAACATACCTTGCGATGTCTTGAAGTTAAACCTTAAAGTTGTCGATGTGCGATTTTGTGATCCACCGTCCGCTGTTAATCTACTCCTCCTTTCTTGAAACCTTGTTTTTGTAAGTATTTGTCCAGCCTAGAATACCATGCACATGGAGCTTGTTTGAGACCATATAAGGGTTTCTTTAATCTGCACACATAGTCGTGTTTATCTATTAAGTAAAATCCTTCAGGTTGTTCCATGTATATTTCTTCCTCTAGATCTCCATTCAAGAAGGAAGACTTCAAATCCATTTTATATACCTTGAAATCATGATAGCATGCAAAAGCCAAAAACATTCTGATTGCTTCCATTCTTGCTACAGGGGCCAAAGTTTCATCATAATCAAGTCCTTCAATTTGAGAGTATCCCTTGCATACAAGTCTGGATTTATTTCTGATTACCTGACCTTGTTCATTCATCTTATTCTTGAATATCCACTTTGTGCCAATGACATTTTTCCCAGTGGGTCTTGGCATTAACTCCCAGGTCTTGCTCTTCTCAATTTGGTCTAGTTCTTCATTCATAGCATTTACCCAATTTTTTTATTTGCTGGCTTCATCGAAATTATTTGTTTCTATCTGTGACAGCATGGCTAAGTACACTTCCTTGGTTTGTTTAGATAGATGTATTCTAGTTTGGACTCCTGCACTCTTGTCTCCAATGATTTGATCTTCTATATGGTTCTTCTAAGTGTGTCTCGAGGGTCCTTTTGAGTTTAATTTAGTATCTTCTGTTGTCTTACTTTGTTCTTAATTTTCTTGATTCTTATCTTCATGATCATTTGGAGGATTGGCACATTTTGTGCTTCTAGTTTTATTTGGTATATCTTCGTCGAGTCTCACATCAATTATTTTTACAATTTTATGCAGTCTTTTGTTGTAGCACCTGTATCCCTTACTCTTGGATGCATATCCCAAAAATATTCCTTCATCGGCTCTTGCATCATACTTCCCCAATTTTTCATCTTTATTCTTTATGAAACATTTGCTGCCAAAGACTCTAAAGTTCTTGATTGATGCTAGTTTCCCATGCCACAATTCATATGGAGTCTTGTCACAATTTTGTCTAAGATGAGCTTTGTTAAGAATATGTACAGTTGTGTGTACTGCTTCTGCCCAATAGATTTGGGGAATGTTACTTTCTTGCATCATGGCTCTATCAATCTGTTGTACTGAACTGTTTTGCCTCTCTTCCACTCCATTCTGTTGAGGTGTACCTGCAATTGTAAATTGTTGCTTTATCCCACATTCATTGCATAGGTCTGCAAAATCATCATCTATGAATTCACCTCCTCTGTCTGATCTGATGCATTTTAGCTTACATCCAGTTTTATTTTATTCCAGTGCCTTGAATATCTTGAATTTCTCAAATGCTTTGGATTTATATTTGAGAAATTCCACCCATGTCAATCTGGAAATATCATCTATTATCAGCACGAAATACGATTCTCCACCTGGTGCATTAGTTCTTGAAGGTTCACACAGGTCCACGTGTACAAGCTGAAGAGGCTTACTTGTAGATAGTTGGTCTTTAGCTTTGAATGATGCGTGAGTTTGTTTTCCCACTTAGCAGGACTTACATATGGTATTTGGAGGCTTCTTTATTGCAAGCAAATCTCTGACAGCTTTCTTCTTACTCAGTTTGATGATGTGGTCAAAGTTTATATGTCCCAATCTTCTATGCCATAACCAATATTCGTCAAGTTTGTTGATGTGGCATGCTTAATTCTCTTCTTATACTATATAGACATTACTCTATGTTCGAACACCTTTGATCAGGGTCTTTCTTGTGTTGATAGGCCTTACTTCACAATCTTGGGTTGTGAAAAGGACCTCACAACCTTTATCACACATTTGGCTCACACTTAGCAGATTGGCTTTCAGACCATCCACAAATAGTACATCCTGAGCCTCTCGTCTTCCATTATTCAGGCTGACTGAGCCTTTTCCCTTGATTTTCCCTTCTCTATCATTGTCGAATGTTACATTTCCAGATTTATTTTCATCAAAAGTTATAAACTTGCTTCGGTATCTAGTCATATGTTTTGAGCACCCACTGTCCACATACCATTGGATTTTCTGATCTTGAGCTATTAGAACCATATCACACTTATTTAGCTTCTTTTTCCATTGCATGCATCTTTTTGTTTGGTAAATTTCCTGAGATGGACCACAGTCTTTGAGAGGAAATTCATGAGACTTGTGCCCAATTTTATGGCAGCAAAAAAAATTGATTATATTTTTGAATGGATTATGTATACGAGTGAATCCACCATTTTTATTAATTCCCCTAGAGTTTCCATACACCAGTCTCTATATATATGCTCTTCACTCCATGTCTTTATGACCGAACCCTTTACAATAAAAACAATACCCATGGAAGTAGTATCTGTCTCTAGCAGAGAGAGTTGTTTGAGGTAATATTTTTGCTTGTTGCATCTTTTGTTGGTTGGACTGGATTTGATTTATCTTACAGTATGCCGCAATATGTCCAAGTTTGTGGTAGGCGAAGCAAGTGATACTTTTCACAGGAGGAAGGAACCTCCTTTGACATCTTCTGAATTTTTTCAATTCATCCTTAGGAGCGTATGAGCCTTTTGCATTTGACTGTTTCTTCATTTCTTTCTTTTTTATTTGAGGTTGCTGCTTGTTTATGTTTGTTTCATTACATATCATGTTATTGTTGGTTTCTAATTATGAGGAATCCATTTTTGTTGCTTCATTATCCTTTGTAGCTTTTACAAAAATGATATTCTTGTTATCTTCTGCCTTAGAGTTGTTGTTTTCTCCTTCATAGCCTATCCCATCCTTTATATGAGGAGATCTTTGAGCATTTAGTTTTTTTTCCAACTGTTCAAAGCTTTTTCATTCGTAGAGTTTTCATAGATAATTCCCTTTGGGAATTTTCAAATTTCTTTCTCATGCATACTACTTATTCTTCCAATTTATCTTGCTCCTGATTTTTATCTTTAGTTTTGTTTAGAAGAATGTCTTCCACCTTCTTAGCTTCTTCAAGTTCTACTTTCAACTGAATGAGGTTTTCCGAATTTGTTTCTTCATTTACATATTTCAAGAGAATGTCTTTATGTTTTCTGCACTTGAGTTTAAGTCTGCTTATTTCCTCTAGGGCACTATTTATCTCCCCCTCAAGATCTAACTCACCTTCGTCTTCAAATTCGAGGAGATCTTCCTCAAGCTCTTCCTTGTCCATCAAAATAAATTCTAATGTTCCTTCTTCATTGGGGGATTCATCTAAGCTCTCAAATGCACTACTGTCTTGTTGAACATAGAATGATCTTCTATTAAATCTATTCCCTTTCAACCTATTGTTGAAATTGGTTTTCTCTTTCCATTTTGACTGATATTCTATTTTATTATGAGGACATTTTGATGCATAGTGCCCCACTCTTCCAAATTTAAAGCATTTAAATGGAATTTTACCTTTATACTTGCATGTGCCTCTATCCAATCTTCTGAAAAATTTGGCCTCTTATTCATCAGAGAATGAGCATGTAGCTTCCTTTTATTCTTTGCACTTATCTGCCTTAAAGGATGCCTCCCTCACATTTGACTTCCCCTTTGGAAGTCTCATCTCATAGGCCGCCAAGTTTCCAAGCAATTGGTTCATGGTCAGTGTTTCACAGTTTGTTATTTCTTTTATGGCAGCAACATAATTAAACTTGGATGGTAAATATCTCAATATCTTTTGTACAATTACACATTCCTTAATGGTTTCTCCTATAGCTTTCATGTTATTCACAACTTCTGCAACCTTTAAGAAGAAATTGGCTACATCTTCATCTTCGTTCATTTTTACATTTTCAAATTGAGCTCTATAGGCTTGCAGTTTCGCCACCTTGATCTATTTATCTCCCTCATGGATATTTTCTAAAGTATCCCAGATATCTTTGGTAATCTCACTATGCATTACTTTGATAATAAAAAATTCACACAGATTGCTCAAGAGTGCATTCATGACTTTTGCATTAGCTATTAAGTTTTTCTTGGCCTATTTCTATGTGTTAGTGTCCTTTGGAGCATATCCTTCTTCCATAGCAGCCCAAACTTCTATTCCTAGAGACATTATGTATGTCCTCATTCTTATTTTCTAGAAGGCATAGTTTGTGCCAGTAAACAATGGGGCTTTACTTGTTGAGTATCCTTCTAGGCTAGCCATTTTTGGGGACCTAGGATCTCCTTCCAGTTTTTAAACTGATACAGAAGGAACCTTGCTCCAATACCAATTGTTAAACCCTTGGTTAAATTGAGAGGAGGGGGGGTGTTGAATCATTTTAATACATTCATGGACTTTTAAACTTATTTACACCTTCATTTCATGATCAACTTAATGTATAATGAAATAAAAATCTTAATATGTGAGCAGCAAGTATTAAGCATATTAAATACATAACATCAACACATAATCATCATGCATATAGACAACATATATAAGTGGAAACCCATCAAGGATAAAACCACATCTTATTATTGTTGTGATGCAAAGGCAAACTCCAACTCCCTCTCACCATTTATTTTCTGTAGGCTCCAACCTACAGGAGGCCACTACCTAAAATTTTTCAAGCTACAACTTGCAAGGAAGCTCCAACTCCCATATATTTTATGCAGGCTACAACCCACAGGAGGCTCCTACCTCAACCAGCTACAACTAGACATCTATCAAGATACAACTTGATATGGAAGCACCAAATTCCTCACACTATAATTAAATCATATGCTGATTTACCTGGATATCAGCTCTGTTTTTCTCCTTCTTCACTGTTGTCCTTCCAGCCTTCAAATCTGCTTTATATCAGCTCTGGATATTCACAACTTCTCTATCTGCTCTGTCTTATTCTTCCACTCTCTCTAACCTCTCTATGAACATTAAAATAACATCATTTATAGAGATAACTTCATGGTTTTTTTCATTCTATATGGGAATATGAAGTGAAAATTCATGAATCTTGCCTTCCACCCATTAATTTTCTCGCTATATACTCATTTCAGTATTAAATTGGAGTTTTTCTTTGCCTACGGAGACTTTCCTTTGCATCAAAAACAATATAAAATAAATAATACATTTACAGTTACAATCAATTATTTTACTCGGCCCTTTCAGTTTCTTAGCTTTGTTATGCATTTGTCCTCTTCTGCTTATTGTCCTTTTGTCTTTTCTGTTTCTGCAGCTATATTTCAACTGTGTTGCATAACATCCATTTTTTCTTGACTCGACCCATGTTTCTGCATTGTTCTGCATGGGGTCGGATCCTTTTACTTACCTGAGCCTTTCTTTTCTGTGTTCAATCTTTTCATTTAACACACAACTGTGTCTTCATGTCAGTTTTCATCCTGTTCGACTTCTTTACACAAACCCTGCGGACCCGTGGGTCATGGTCCACATAAATCCCTTTATACACACAACAGATTACAAATATGGAGTTAGTTACAACCTACATACATTAGTGATCAAATAGCACATACACTTTAAACCAAACTACACATAAACCCAAATGACGTGCAGACATGCAAAACTTCCCACTAGAGGGTCCCACTATACCTTGAACCAATCACAACTCATTGCAAATACTTGCCCGCAAGTTTCCCACTCTACCGATAATGATAAACCATAAACCATGCGAAGTGTGTTATTGCGCAGTGCTGACATGTGGACTCCATTCATCGCATCGTGTCGTTTGATCCTTACCATATCACAACCAAAGCAACATACCTTGCGATCTCTTGAAGTTAAACCTTAAAGTTGCCGATGTTCGATTTTGCGATCCACCGTATGTCGTTGATCTGCTACACGATCCAATGGTCCTCACCGTCTGTAGTGCTGACACATGGACTCCCTTCATCGTATTGCATCATTCAATCATTACCGCATCGCAGCCAAAACAACATACCTTGTGATATCTTGAAGTTAAACCTTAAAGTTGTCGATGTGCGATTTTGCGATACACCGTCCGCCATTAATCTGCTACACGATCCAATGGTCCTCACGTTCTCCCTCCATCTAATCGTATCTTATACTGTTTGACTTGTGAAGTCATCATGTCCATTCATCTCTCACCTTTGGATCTGTGTTCTAATTACGACCGTCCACTCGTCTTCACGTGAATCTTCTTCACCTCTTCTACCTGCTTTGATCTCTACCATCAATTCTTAACCCTCGATTCTATGATCCGATCCTCGTCGTCGATTCCTCCTTAAGAATTCTTGTAAGTGTTCTATCTTTATTCGATTTCTATTCTTTATACTTTCGCCGCTCTGTAATACCGATTCCTCCATGCTACTCCTCCTGAGCTTGTTCAAAGTTCTTCAACGCGAATCTCTCGTGAGCTTGTTCTTCTGGTTATTCATATAACCATTACACCGTCTCGAGCCTTCATTTGTTGCCTTTGCTGCCTCTGCTTCTTTGCTATCTTTTCTCCTTGTCTGTCTTGCTTCTTAGCTTCCTTTGCTCCCTTTACTGCCTCTGTTGCCTTTGCTTCTTTGTTTCCTTTTTTTCCTTTGCCTTTTTTATAGTTCAGGTGTTGCTCCTTTGTGCTCCTTTGACATCTTTGATAATATTTCCAACATCTATTTATTTGGTAGTTGTCTTGAGTGATGTTGATCTTAAACAAAGAAAATTTTGAGTCATCCACTCATAAAATTGGGTATTAGTATAGCCTTAGGAATTCAAACCTTGATTTTTAAGTTTATCACCCCTTGAGCCAGATACTCTTCCAGCAAATATGGAGAATCCATTGATGCCTCTTATCTCACAAACTTATATCATTGTTCAACTTTGCATCAAATGTTTCCAAAGTCACCATTATGTTGTGCCTATGTTCAAGGGATTTTTATCCCATGTCGTTCATTTTTTATTAATCACATATGAAGGGGTGCTTGTTATAACATTTTTTGCCACCTCAATAGTTCATTTCCTTTTGATTGACCCTCATATATATATATATATATATATATATATATATATATATATATATATATATATATATATATATATATATATATATATATATATATATATAAAAGCTTAGGCCCACTTAAAACTTTATTAAAAATCCTTCATAGAAATCCACTCACTTTTTTCTCATTATAGGAGTGATAATTTTCCCTTTTCCTTCATGAAATGCATGAGTGCATTCAAAAGTGAATAAAAAATATAAAAGCACAAAAGTTATTCCCTCTTGAGTAATGTTTAAGGGGAAATTAGTTTCATTACTCCCTCAATCGAGTGGAAAATAGTCTCCAATGATATTGAAATGGTATAAATGACGCCCAAATAAATGAGAAAGTTACACACAAACATTGTTGTATTAGAGGTCTCATATGTCCAATAACAGTTAGAGTCATCATTCCTTGGGGTTTTTATGACAAAAATTTCCGTTAAAAACCCTAATTTCGGCCATTTCCATCTCCTTTTCATGTTATTGAGGCTTGATACATCTTGTTCTTCCTTTTCCTTATGCTAAAAGCATATAAGGTGAAGTAGTCCTAAGTGCCTCAAGGTTAGAGGAATATAGACTATAGTTATGGACATTGCGTATAATAGATTCAAGTAAACTTGTGTTATACTACTACTTATTATGAATAAAATGGAGAACTCGCTTATTTCCCTCCTCAAATCCTAAGTTCTATGTATCTATTAGATATATTTTTAGTATTTAATTATAGTTGGATGTTCCAACTCTCCTAACTAAATTTAATTAGAGTAGTTATTTTTCACATCCTTTATTGTTTCCAATTGTTCGAGGAAGGTTGGCTGCTTCTTGTGCAAGTTTGCAAGTTTGAGCAAGAGTAAAGAGGACTAGAACAAGGACAATCTATGATGCTCATCTCCAACTGACTATCCATCAAAGTGAGTTTGTTGTAACCAACTAGTAGTTATTTTAAGATTAACAAAATTTACTCTAGGAATAGATCAACATTGTTTAATGATTTTTCAATTTGTTATGGTTAACCCTAACTGCAGGATAGATAGAATTTATCTACAACAGTTTTCTAGGTTTGTTATTTCTATTTATAAAATATTAAGAAGCTAAGGATTATTATTACCTAGCTAATTATTGTTTTTAAAGAACCAGGAAGGTCAATTTTTTTTTTTTTAAATATGAGAATGTTGAAATAGCCAAAAGAAACGCCTAAGGATGTTATAGTAGCATATTGCACATCAAATTTCAATTGATGCTTGTGGCATGGATCTAAGCCCTTACATGGGGAACTAAATTTAATTTTACAAAATATCCCTATTGACAAAACAAACAAACCATAGTTCCATTATTTATGGATTCTCTATGAAACATCGGTTATTCAATAGTTTTGGAAATATCAATTATAGATCATGAGCATCGTTTCATTTATCTTGATCTTGTTTGTGGGCTTATCTTTTTTTCTTTGCAAATTTCTCTCGTGCTTCTTTCTTCTTCAAATAAATGTTTTGAATTTTTAGATTTACTCATCTCATTACCTTTTCTAAGGTCATTCCGCTCACATTTACTACTATTGTCACCTAGACCAAATGAAATTAACAATAACTAGGGTTTCAACACATATCCAACAAACAAAAAATACCTTGAAACACATATACATAACATGGTTTCCCTCATTGGATGGTATACTGGAATCTTCAAGTTCTATTACATTTAGATGTTAAATGGATTTCTTACCATACTCACTATATATCAATATATATCAATAAAAATTATTTGAAATATACTTTCAATTTAGAGAATATTCTTTAATTTTCTATTAATTTAAAGTTGAGAATTTATATATATCAATGATTAATTACAACTAGGATTCTAATACCTAACTCTATTCAGCTCAATAATTATTTCAATTAAGAGAGTATTCTTCAATTTTCTATTAATCTAAACTTTAAAATTTACATACCTAGATGATTAATTTCGACTAGAACTCTAATACTTAACTCTATTGAACACAATAACTAAATTGTAGAATAATCTTACATGGGTTGGACTTTCTCTATTTTACTCAAACTCTAATACATTTTTCAAATCTTACTGCTACCATTACCTCATGAAGGAAGCTTTTATGTTGACTTATATCAACTCCCCAATTAATAGATTTAATAATTATATGAACGAAATGTTATTTTTAATGACCTTTTATCCTTCATTAACAACTTTTTTACATAAAACGTGTCACTCAATTAACTCACTCTTACATCCTTTGATACATATAACTCGATATTTTAATATTTCAACTTTTTTGAATAGCTTTTCTTATATTTAGACTTCATATACATTATGAACCATTTTAAGATTATTATTAAATTACCATATATATTTTTCATAAACTAACTTAATTTAATCTTACACATTATATATATATTATTTTATATGGTTAAGAATGTGTGTTGAGTGGTTTTAGTGGTTATGATTATGTATTTTCTCTCGAAAGATTACAAATTCAAATCTAGAAGAGGTTAGGGTATGTACATCTTCATACACTTTAGCACTTATATCGCTATACAGAGGTGGTTCCCTTGTCCCACAAATAAGAGGGTCTTATACACCAATTTGGTATCTAGATTGGTTGTGAACTTAAAATTAAATTATTATTATGGTATAACTTGAGTGGGCCTAATGGTTAAGAACATGTGTTATTATTATAGTGCAATATGAGTGGTCCTAATGGTTAAGAACATGTCTTTCCTCTTAAAAGGTCATAGGTTCAAATCTAATGGGGGTTAGAATATATACCCCTATGTAGACTTTAGCAGTCAAGGGTCCATTATCCCACAAACAAGGGGGTCTCATACACCAATTTGTTGCCTAGCTTAACCATGACCTTAAAATTAAATCATTATTATGGTACAACTTGAGTAGGCTTAAGGGTTAAGAACATGTGTTACTAGTATAATACATCTTGAGTGGGCATAAATATTAAGAACATGTGTTTCCTAGTAAGAAGTCATAGGTTCAAATCTAGAGGAGGCTAGAATATGTACACCTATGTATACTTTGTCCCACAAAAAAGGAGATCTCATACACTTTCAGTTGAAACAAAAACAAAAAAAAATCTCATACACCAATTTGATATCTAACTTAACTATAATCTTAAAATCATATTATTGTTAGTTTAATATTTCACTTATTTTTTTAATTCAATACACATTTTTATATATAAATGTCATTAACATGATGATTGTTAATATTTAGATTTCATATATGCACTATAAAAAATTTAAGATTTCTATTTTCAAATATATAAAACCCAATATAAATTTAAACAAAGTACAAGAAGTTTTTGAGGAACTAGAAGTATCACATATCCACAAGGAACACAACATTGATGTGGACACAAGATCAAAGGAAACATTACTCTAGCCTGTAAGACATTTAGTGATAATAGAAAAATTGTTGATCTCTTTAGGGTGAATGCCAACAACATTTTTTGAAGTGGTGTTCTTGTATCTGTTGGGACTTTGTTAGTTTTTATAATTCACTGTTTTTGTTGTGGCTTGGTAGAATACAATAGCTCTTGATAGACATGTCCAAAATATTATAAATTGTATATTTTAATTTCAATAAAATTACATGTAATTTTTTAGTGAAAAAAAAAACGACAACTACCATAAAGACTAACTACTTAGCGCTTGATTCTTTATTGGTTTAATTGGATAGACACCTATTAAACCCCAATGATCTTCAATATTCAATATTTGTAATATTTGAGAACAAAATATATTTCAATACCATGTGCACATTATCATCACAACAATATAACTATGTAGCAAACTCCTCCATTTTGAAATATTTTGTATTTTGAGTAGACATGAGTAAAATCAACTATTTGATTTTTCTCACTTCCATTCATGTCCTATATCCAAACTTGTATTTTCAAATCTACAATCAACATAAATTCAAATATCAAAAGAATCCAACAAGATTAGAACTTTATTTGATTTTTCTCCCTTCCATATTTCCAAATCTACAATCAACAAAAACTCAAATATCAAATAATAATAATAATAATAATAATAATAAATAAATAAAATAACAAGATTCCCATTTTAACTTTTATATTAAATTTGTGTAAAATAATTTAGGACTCGATTAAAATACTAAATAATTTTCTCATCAGTCCATTACTCAAGCAAATAGCTGCAACATCACTACAGTGTCCTCAATTACACACATCAGAGAAAAAATATCTCAACTCTGCAAGGTATTGAGTTGCCAAATCACCAATTGACAATTTGATAGGTCTAGAACAACCAGTAATCAAATTCAACCACTCAAATCAGCATATGAATAGTTCCACGTTGTGTTATGGCTTTATGTTCAACTAAGATCTTATGACCTTATGCTTATTAAAGTCATTTTACTACTCCAACTTAATACTCGGTCGCTTGTGTGACCTCGAAGAAAATCGTCGATTACATAAATTGTGAATTGGAATAATCATTTTTCTCTTCATTATAGATTCTGAAATATGAAGTTTGAGTAAGTAAAATTAATGATGTGAAAAATTATAAATTTTAAAAGGTTTTTTTTATTTTTTTTATCACTCAATAATTGTATGAAATTATTTTCATGTATATTAACTAATGGTTGTATATTTATTGAGCAGGAAGGTTCATTTTACAGCTTAGTAGATGTGTAACTGTGTAAGTTATCAATTTCTCAATAAAATATGTAATCATGTTTGTACATCATGAAAGTTGAAATTTTGTTATGTCCAAAAAAAAAAAAAATTATACAAATAACATTTTTCCTAATTAAAAATATTACATGAAAAATTGGATCCTATTGTATTTAAAATGAACCTAGGTTGATTTATCCAATATTAATTCATTATCTAATTAAATTGATTACAACTTCTCATATTTAATATTCCTGATATTTTGTCCTTCCTATTGCAATTGTTGACTACCACAACCCATCATATATTCTTCTAATTGTTAGTTACCACAACCCATCATATATTCTTCCAAGTAACATGGTAGATTCATCAGTTATTATCTTTTCATGATTTTGGTCAATCTGCGTTTCATCATGCTTGTGTGGCTCTCCTTGATTTCTCTAGACTATAGATATTGGAAAATCCTTCAAGTCACTTTGTCAAAGTCGACCAGCTGCTCTACCACATCAGGATTTTCTCTTCATTACATAATACGACTTACCAGGTTGAGCTTGTTTAAGATTTGCTACCTCGTCTATACACACTTGAACTTGTCTGATTTGCAGAATTTGGACTTCAATGATTTGCAGATTCTGACTACATAAAATAATGTCAACCATCTAGATTTTGTTTAATTGTTGATTACAATTGATTGATAAGGTTCTTGGACCATTTGTTAATTGATAGAAGTTCAGAGCATTATTGGGACACCTGAATATTTTTTTAAATCTAATTAATGGATGTAAATTCAAATAGTTGATTTCAGTCTGTCTATTTTATTTCCAGATATTCAAATAAAATTGTTTTTTTTAAGTATTAATATGTTTTAAATTCTAAAATATTTCAAAAAAATTTAATAAACAATAATCAATTAAATGTTTAAAAAAAAATTAATAAACAATAATCAATTAAATATTCAAAAAAATTTTAATAAACTCTAACCATATAACTTTATTGACTTTTCTCATGTCCATCCAATTTTCAAAATATTTCAAACTGCAATATACTTCCATACTAATATTTGAAAACTGCAATTTGCTTCTACGCTAATTGACTATATGCCATGCTAATTTCCTGCATCCACTTACAGTTGTACATAGCAATCGACCGGTGTTCATTCATTTCTATAGCGTTTTGGTATGGTCGATAAGTGGGCCGTCAGGAATATCACTTCTCAAATTTGATGGTTTATTTATTTCGAATGAACGACAATGTAACTCAGGTTAAAAATTAGGAAATTATTTTGCCAAGAACATAAGAGTTTACACATGTTAAAAATTGTAAAGGGTAGAGGTAATTATTTTCCTGAAGTTTATATAGGGTTGTGGAAATGACTTTATTAATCAAGACAAAACATAGTTATGGAAAATGATTTTAATTAACGAAGACAACACAGTGACAGAAATTTATACAAAGTTGCGGAATTTAGTTATGGATAATGACTTTAATTAACCAAGACAACACAAAAATTTATACAGAGTTGTTGAATTCATGACCATACATAGATACGGAAATTTATACAAAGTTGTTGAATTCACTTAATCCAAACCATACAGTTGCTGAAATCAAATTATGAGACTCTTCTTTTCAATACAGAGTGGCGGAAATTAAAATCATGACTATAGAGGAGTTAATAAAATCAATTACTATAGGGAAGCTAATAAAATCAATTAATTTTACTCAACAGAGTAAAGAGTGTTTCCGTAAGTAAGAATGATATGTGAAAATTCCAGAACCAAATGCAACTAACGAAACTTTAGATTATAATTCAAAAACACAACATACACATTCATATGCAGGTTATAATTCAAAAACACAACATATACATTCATATGGCTACAGATTGACATTCACCGGGTTGTGGAGTAACACACATTAAAACCTGTTTTCAAGCACCCAACAAAATTAGCTCCACAATTTTATTCACTTGTCTTTCCAGACTTACATCCACCACATTACACAACATTGCTTGTTAATTCAAAACATATATATCTAAGACATTTAATTCATGACAGAACAAATTTAATACATAGTATGGGCGGATATCATTTTCTGAACATTACAAAAGTTATTAAACAACACCTGCGACATTACAAAAGTTAGTAAACAACACTTGTAGATTAATTGTTTGCCCACACTCACTTACTAACCATGCATTCAATTTCTATTTGTGGAATGGGTTATGTACTATGCTCAGAACTTGTCATTCTCTACAAACTCAATCCGCAACCTAAAAAACATTTTCTGAGGTATAGTTGATGTCAGAAGAATTTAGCGAGGTGGTTGGAATTAATTTTTGAACACTCCCCCTTAATCACAACTACTGCCATTGACCATTCCCAAACACTCTCTGAGATATAAAAAAAAAAAATTCACGTGCCAATGGCTTTGTGAAAATGTTTGCAGATTGTTCCTGTGACCTGCAATGTTGCAATACAATCTCACCATTGTTAACTAATTCTCTTATGAAATGATATTTAGCATCAATGTGCTTTGTCCTCTTGTGAAAAACATAATTATTTGATAGTGCAATTGTTGAACTATTATCACAGAAAATAATAGTTGCTCCAGATTGTTCATGACAAATCCCGCAACATTCTTCTCATCCAAACTACTTGATACATAGTTGTTGTTACGATGACATACTCAACTTCTGCTGTTGACAATGACACTATCGGTTGCTTCTTGGAAGCCCATGAAATGGCTCCCAAACCCAAATGAAAAACATATATGAAAAACATATCCTGACGTACCCTTTCTGTCATCAACACTTCCTGCCCAATCACTGTCAGTGTAACCAACCAGCCTAAAATAATCAATTTCGGAGTACAAAAATGCCATGCTCCTTTGTCCCATTGACATAATTTAAAATCCTTTTGACTGCTTGCCAATGTGTCTCCTTGGGTGTCTCCATGAACCTCAACGCCAAACTCACTCCATACATTATATCAAACCTAGTTGTGGTCAAATACATTAGGCTGCCCACGAAATTTTTGTATAATGTCGGATTGACATTGTAGCTACAATATTCCTTACTCAACTTCAACCCCATGACAGTTGGAGTTGGTGATGGCTTGTTGTTTTGCATATTAAAGCTCTCTCAAATGCCTGCGACATACTTTGCTTGAGAGATAAAAATGACATTTTTTGTTTTCTTCATTTCTATGCCCAAAAAATATCTTAATAACCCCAAGTCAGTGATTTCAAATTCACTTTTCATGACTTGTTTGAAATCAGCGATGAAGAAATCATCCCTCCTTGTAAAAATCAAATCTTCTACATACAAAATGACAATAAGAAGCTTATCATCATTTTCTTTGATGCAGAGAGTAGGTTCACCATCACATTTTTCGAACTTATTGTCCATAAAGTAAGCATATATCCTGCTATAGCATGCACACGGTGCTTGCTTCAGCCCATAGAGTTTTCTGCAACTTACACACCTTGTCTTCTTTGCCTTCTACCTCACAACCAAGAGGTTGCGTAACATACACTTTCTCTTTTAGCACTCCATTTAAGAACGCTGATTTTACCTCCATTTGATACACTTTCCATTTGTGTTATGCGGCAATCGACAACATTGTACGCATTGTCTCCATCCTCGTGATTGGCACAAAAGTTTCCGCATAGTCTCTTCCATGTTGCTGCTTGTATCCTTTGACGACTAACCTTTCTTTATGCCTTTCAATCCTTCCTTAAATGTTGCTCTTGGTCTTATAGACCCAGTTCACTCCAATGACTTATTTTCCTTATGGAAGGTCCACCAACTCTTGTGTGTCATTCTTTTCTATTACTCATATTTCTTCATCCATTACCACAACTCATTTCTCTTCTTTGACTGCATCTTCAAAGTGTATTGGATCATCTACATGACAAAATAATGCAAATAGAGAATTTAGACTAACGTTGCTATCAACTTCACCTTGCTAATAAATTTCATTTAAATTTCTGAATTTTGGTCTTCTTATTCTTGCGGAAGATGATCTTGGTGTTTCACTTGAAGTAGATGGAGTTGCGGGTATTTGTGTTGTGCTTGGAAAATCACTTGCTTGTTTGCGTAACATTGTCCTATTATTTGTTTGTGGTGTGCTTTGTTGAGCTTGTGTAGGTGGAGGAGGAGTCATCGTTGAAGAATTACTTGCTGCAGCCAATTCCTCTTTGTCTTCATGTGACATACATGTCTTCACATTGACTGTCTTCTCTAAACTTCCATCCCATGTTTCATCTTCTATGAACTGAACATCTCTGTTGATTATGAATTTCTTGGTTGATGGATTGTATATCTTGTATGCCTTGGATTCATCACTGTATCCAACAAATATGCATTTCTTCCCCTTGTTGTGCAACTTCTTCCTCAACTCATCAGGGACATGTGCATACGCCACACATCCAAACACTCTCATGTGTGTGAAACCTTGCTTTTTTCCACTCCATGCCTCTTTAGAAACTCTATTCATGACACTTTTGGTTGGACACCTATTAATAATATACACTTCAAAAGCGACAACTTCAACCCAATAATCATTTGGCAAATGCTTTGCCTTCAACATACTCCATGCCATTTCCATGATGGTTTTATTCTTTCTTTCTGCGACACCATTTTACTGAGATGTATACCTTGTTGTAAAATACGTGTGAATTCCATGCTCCCTGCAAAAACATAGGAAGTCACTTGAGATATATTCGCCACCTCTATGAGTCCTCAACACTTTGATGTAGTGTCCACTTTGCTTCTCAACAATAGCTTTGTAGTGGTAGAAGCGGTCAAACACTTCACTTTTCTATTTTAGGAAATAGACCCATGTCTTCCTTGTGTAGTCATCTATGAAGGTCAAAATGTAATGGCTACCACTAAATGATGGTGTTTGCATTGGTCCACACAAATATGAGTGGACAATCTCCAAAGGTGCCTTTGCCCTTACTGACTTTCTTGCTGGAAATCATTATCTAAGTTGTTTGCCGAAGATACATCCTTCACATATGTTGTCCGGTTTTTCTATGAGTGGCAGTCCCTTCGCCATGCATTTTCTATGCAACAAATTCAAACCTCCAAAGTTGAGATGACCAAATCTCAAATGCCATAACCAATTTTCATTTTTAATTTCTTCTCGAAATTTTTCTTATGTGACAGTTGCTACAACACCTTCTTCCTTCAAATCTGATCGTAGCTTGAGAGGAAACATTATATTGTTTGTCATATGAACTTTTGCAATGAGTTGTCTACTTGGAGGATTATCCAAGATTGTGCATACATCATTCTTGAAAAATACATTGTAGCCATTTTGCATGAACTGTCCAATGTTTGTGAGGTTATGTTTTAAACCAGGGACAAAGTAAACAGCTGACATGAACTTCTTCTCTCCATTCTTGGTAAGAATGTCAACTCCTCCTTTGCCCATGACGGAGACTTTGCTAATAGTCCCTAACGTCACTTAAAATTTCACACTTTTATCTTCACACTTTCATCTAAATTGGAAAACATTTCTATGTTTCTAGTCATGTGTTTGCTACACCCTAAATCTAAGAACCATACATCTCCTTGTTTTTCTTGTGCTACACTACAAGCTAAAAAAATGCTATCATGGCTCTAATTTTCCATTACGAAATTTTCACTTGGTTTGTTACATATGTCATATTACTTCTTTCGAAATTCATTTTCATAATGACCATACTTCTTACAATAATGAAATTTAACTTGTGATTTATCATACCTCTGACCTTGTGCTTGATTTTGGTTTGGGCCTTGACTTGGATTTTGATTGTTGCCCCTTCCACTTGAACTTGAAGGGTTGCTTCTTCCACCTATGTGTGGGCTTCTTCCTCTTCCTATGTAATTTGATCTTCCTCGACCTCTACCTTGACCAAATGAAACTTATCTCTTGAATGTATGCTCTAATGATGAGTTTGTTCCTATGTTTAATCTATGTTCATGAGACATCAATGGTGCATGAAGTTCATCCACTAAAAATTGTGAGAGATCCTTTGTCTCTTCTATGGCCACAACTATGGTATCAAACCTTGTTGGCAGACTTCTCAAAACTTTCTCAATGATTATCCTTTCCTCAAGTGTTTCACCATAAGACCTTATTTGGGTAACCAACCCAATTACATGTGTAAAAATTGAGCCTACATTCTCAAACTCTTTCATACAAATTGTTTCAAAATATCTTCTCAACATTTGTAATTTTTTTGTCTTCACCTTTTCCATGCCTTGGTAGGCTGTTTAGAGGGTATCCCATGCTTACTTGGACTTTGTTGCTGCTGCAATCCTTGGGAATATACTTTCATGAACTACCTAAAAAATATATAAGAGAGCTTTGGAGTCCTTCTTCTTCTTGTCCCTTAACAAATCTCTTTTTGCTTGTGTCAAAGCATTGTATGTTGCTACATCTATTGGTTCTTGGAAACCATTCTCCACCAATTCCCAAATATATTGAGAAAAAAACAGAGCCTTCATTTTATTAGCCCAATAGTCATAATTTTACCCATTAAACTATGGTATTTGTGGATTAATCAGGCTTGTGCTTGTTACTGTCGTTTTCACTATGTAAAAAAAAACTTTCTTACTGTGTACAAAATTTTCTCGTTTTCACTGTGTAAAAAAAAAACTTTCTTACTGTGTACAAAATTTTCTCCCCATGTAAAAACTTTGTAAAAACACTTGAGGTAATGAAGGTTTAAACCCGCTCTGTAACCATGTTAAAATTTTTAAAGGGTAAAGGAAATTATTTTCCCTCGACACAAGAGGAGTTCACACAAAGTTGCGGAAATGACTTTAACCAAGACAAAACAGTTACGGAAGTTTGCAAAGAGTTGCGAAATTCACTTAATTGAGACCATACAGTTGCGGATATCAAATTATGAGACTCCTCTTTTCAATACAGATTGGATTAGATTAAAATCGCAATTATAGGGGAGCTAATAAAATCAATTAATTTTACTCACGGTGAAATGGAGTAAAGAGAGTGTTGTGGTAAGAATGATATGTGAAAATTCCAGAACCAAATCTCAACTAACCAAACTTTAGATTATAATTCAAAAACACAACATACACATTCATATGGAGGTTGCGGCTCCGTCACCAGTGAAATTAATGTTCTTACTAAGATTTATATTCATAAGGGTTGCAGAGTAACACACAGTAAAACATGTTTTCACACACCCACCAAAATTGCTCCATGATTTTCTCCACTTGTCCTTCCAGACTTACATTTGCCACATTACAAAACATTGTTTGTTAATTCAAAACATATATATCTAAGACATTTAATTCATGATAGAACATATTTAATACATAGTATGGGCAAACATCATTTTCTAGACATTACAGAAGTTGCGTTAAGTAAACAACACTTGCGGATTAATTGTTTTCCCATACTCATTTACTAACTTTGCATTCAATTTCTCTTTGGGGAATGGGTTATGTATTATGCTCAGAACTTGTCTTTTTCTACAAACTCATTCCGCAACCTACAAAACATTTTCTGAAGTATGGTTTATGTCAGAAGAGTCTAACAAGGTGTTTGAGATTAATTTTCAAACAACTCATTATTCGAACAATGTGATGCCAAATGTCGAATCATTCTTTGTTGATTCTCTTATACGCTTTGGTGGTTATAAAATTTAGCTAATCATTCTTTTCTATCAATGTAAGCTCCAACTTGTTAAATTAAACTAATTACTTCAGCATTAAGATTTTGTAATATTTAGAGAGTCACTTAGTTACCTGAGTGTTGAGAGCGTTGAGTCAAGTCGAGTTTAAGCAATAGAGGAATTTAGAGAGTATGTGCATGCTAAGTTATATTAAGTGAGTCGGTAGTGGAAAAGGGGTAGTGGAAAAGGTTTAAATATCCTTCACTGGGTTCATTGTAATTAAGTAATCTCAATCAAGTTTGTGTGATAAATAGAAAATAGTTGTTGTGTGATCAATAGAAAAAAACACAAATCGTGTGTTTTATGTGAATTATTTGTGTATTATTATGTTTATCCTTTCTTTCTTTCTAACAGATTGGTATTAGAATTGATAGAAAGATCCAAGTGAGAGCTAAGGTCATAGAGCTAAGAGCAAAGATTTTTCAGAGTTGAAAGAAAGAGCACATTAACAGTGATATGTGAGAGAGAAATGAGAAATATTTATTTTCTCTGGATTGAAGTATAACGCACCTTGCAGTGGTATTCAAGGCATTATAACACATGAAGTACTTGCAGAGGTATTCATGGCATTATAACACAGGGAGTACATGTCGAGAGACCCGTTAAAGCAACCCTAGAACACACGCTTCAAACAACTTCGGTGGCATTAGAGCACTAACACGTGTCCTCATTCCGTGTGCATTGTTAACACGCAGCCTCAAGTAGCAAAGGTTGCATTAATAAAAAACCCGAAGTAGTAAGTGACATGCAACAAGGTTTTGAAAGGTTATTTGACAAACCACAGGGCTCGTCTTTTTTTCAAAGTTAAAAAAGGAGGAGGTTGTTAGAAAGCTTATTTTCAAAGGTCAACGTGTGGGACCAACGTCTTAAGGAGGTATTAAATTTTTTGGTTAAGAAAAAATAAAAATAAAAATAAAAAGATAAAACCATTCAAAAAGTTATTAAAAGGTTTGATTTATTGTCAAAGCTTTCAAAAGGATTTGAATGATATGAGTTAAAAAGGATTTTTTGAGAAGGGATTTTATATAAAGATTTTTTTATATAAAAAATAAAAGGGTTGTTTTTACTGAAGATGCATGGTATTTAATAAATAAAAGGGTTTTATTGAATAGTTTTATTGACAAGAAAATTTAGGGCTTTGCAAAGTCTGTCAGTCTACAAAAATATTTTGGTGTTTTTTCAAGTTTGAGAGGTTTTTGGGTGAAGATTGTGCCTTACAGGGGTGCATATTAAAATTCGTATTTTTTCGGGGGCAATATGGAAGATGGCCTCATGAAATAGGCAATCAGCTATAAGACAGGGGAATGACAACATTCATGGGTCGCAAAGCGTGACTAAAGAAGACAAAAAAAAGGGATAAAAAAGAAGAGGCAAATATTGTTGTCGTGTGTAGAGAGGTTCAAGCCGTGGCCGAGGAACTGAGATGTCTAGCATAAGACAAAGATTCCCTAGAGTTGAGTTTCATTCAGCATGCAATGGATGAAATGGTTATGTGCAAGGTAGCAAAAGCTACATCTTCCAAGGAATCATAGAAGATCCTAGAAGAAGAATTTAGTGCAAGGGGGTGTGACATGCAGCAGCAAGAAGTGTCATAGCTTTTTGAGTCATAAGAAAATATGAGAGTAGACGAGCAAGACTCTGAAAGGAAACAGAGCTTGGAGAATCCCACTCAAAAGTGGAATATGATCGTGAAGACTATAAAATTGAAACCCATTATGCAAGCATGCATATGGATGAAGAATATGCAACAGAGATTGCAAAGAGAAAAGCTTAAGCCTTTGTATGTGAAACAGAGCAAGATCATATCAATGCTCAAGCACTCCATTGTAATATGGATGGTGCAGATGATGGTGAAACCCATTATGTAAGCATGCATATGGATAAAGAAGATGCAACAAAGATTGCAAAGAGAGAAGTTGAAGCCTCTGTATGTGAAACAGATTAAGAACATATCAATGCTCAAGCACTCTACTGTAATATGGATAGCACAGATGATGGTGAAAACCATTATGAAATCATGCATATGGATGAAGAAGATGCAACAAAGATTGCAAAGAGATAATTTGAAGCCTATATATGTGAAACAGAGCATGAGCATATCAATGCTAAAGCACTCCATGGTCACGTGGATGGTGTAGAAGATGGTGAATCCCACTGTGATGAAACACATGTGGATGATGATTGCAAAGTGAGATGTGCATTGGTGAATCCAGCCAGATTTGGTGAATTTGGTAAAGATAAAATTGTCATGAAATTGAAAATGAGCACATGCATGCTCGGATATCCCACCATAGTGTGGATGAACATAATTTTGATGCTATGTGTGGCTTCATTTTTGAAACAAGGATTGATTATGGTAATATTGTAAGCGTCATGTATGATGAATCATTGAAGGTTGAAGTTGACTTTGTAGCAGCAAGATATGAAGCAGTGTGCGAACAAGCAACAGCTGAGTTTGGCTTAGATAAAGCTATCAATAGAGAAAAAAGTTGTTTGTTGGATCCAACAATTGGAATTGTTGAAGTTAAATTTGATGAAGAACATTAACTAGTGATAAGTCATTGCACATGATGCAACAAAAAAAACATATTGATATGTTGTTATTTGGTGAGAGAAACCCACTTCTCTTTGGAAGCCAAGTGGAAGACAACATGTTTGCAGCAACAGAGGTTTGTAAAACAGTTGAAAAGAAGGAAGAGAAGGAAGAGGTCGAGCATAAAGCTCTCGCTGAAGAGCATAATAAATAAGTTTTTATCATTTTTTTTTAATATGAAGGTACTCAAAATAGCATGGGAATAGAAGTTGAAATCAAGGTTGTTAATAAATTTGATGCATATTTGAAGCTCATTGAATAATGGATTCAAAAGTTAATTGAAATATTTGATGTGAGTCTTAAAGAAATAGTTGTAATAAAAGAATTGAATGAAATGGTGAATAATGATCTTGAGAGTGAAGATTACAGGTGTTACTCATCAGTAATTTTTTCCTTCATATATGAATAAATGATTTCCCTAGATTTCTAGAAACAAATTTCATGAACATTGTGAGTTCTAGAAATCTCATTGCTTTCATCATCCTTAAACACAGTTTTTCACTATTTTATTTTTCCATCATGTCTAGCATTGTTTACCAGTCCCAGAAAACCCATTAGTGGCTTATGTCACTCTTCCTGTCTATATGCTTTCACCTTTGGCCCAAATCCTCTGTTTTTCTTTGCCTAAAAAACCCCCCACTGCTACCTAATCCCACTAATCAAACAACTTTGTTGTGTCTCCCAAAATACTCTCAAACACTGATAGTCTCAAACTATCTCTGTAGACTCTTTAGATAAATCAAGTACATTGGATTTTGGATCTTCAATACACCAGTCTATCATAAACTCTATATTACACTTGATAATCCCAAATTAAAGGTCTCACTCCAAAAACCAAGTCCAAGGAATCTTCCACTAGGTCACCTAGGGTTTCACAAAGTCATAGGGTGGATTTGGTGCCCTACAAGCTCTGTTGTTCCTGTGTGAAGAAACTACATTCAAAGGAGAAAATGACAAGTGATTTTGTCCAAAATGATAAAAAAGGTTATTCAAGGAATATTTTTGGCCTAAAGCAGGAATCTTGCAAAGGGACAGCTGCCCTTTGCTCACATTTCTGCAAGAGGATCAAATGGCCATCAGCCTGGCATCAGTTAAGGTAATGAGAAAATCATCACAAGAATACCATTCATAACAAGAAGAAAGCAACAAGCATATGTTTGATGAAAATCAGGGTTTGTGATTGTTTTGACCAAGCAGAAATCAATACTAGGATTACAAGAGAAAAGGTCACCTCCAATCTTTCAAGTGCACATTGAAAGACTTTAGGAATAATTAATGAGTATTGAGAAGTTTTAGAGAACTTAGAAGACAACACTATATACTTTTTCCTAAGCAACCCTAAAACCTCACAGTTTGGGAAAGTTGACAAAATTGGTCAAAGAGAGATAACAGAACCTCCTTCATAACAGCTTAGGGTTTCAGAGGGTTTAAATTTTCCCTCTAAGACTAAGCAAAGAAGCATTTACTCCACATCAAAAAAGGTACAAAAAGGTAAAGAGTATTGGTACAAAAGTACGAGGTTTCAAAGGTTACATATAAGAAATAAAGGGATCTAAGAAGGCAGACCCAAACACCAGTACCCCACTTCACCAAAGAGACAAAAAGAGACATAAATATCAGTTCAAGGATTGTATTCTCAAAGAAAGGACAGAAACATTTTTAAAGAGTCAAGGAGGCAAGCATGAGGGAAGAAATTATCAAAGGAGGAAACTATGACAAACACGAGCCATTATTGATAAAATAAGCTATCCAAATTCAAAAGAGACAGTGATCAAAGGGTAGAAGTGGTGAAGGCACCTGTAAGAACAGAAGTGACCAGCAAAAGCACAAAAATGTTTTATAAATCTCACCTCCCTCACTAACATACATCATTTTCAAACTAGGAACAAACATGTAGCAGGTTTAAGAGCAGTAAAGCCTCCAAAAGTTTCATGATCAAAAGCATATTCTGTAAAGAGTTAGGTTAGCCATAAAATGACACTTATACAGAACTGTCAAGAAAATATACCTACAAGAAGGCTGATGAGGATAAAACAGGTTAAGTGTTTTTTCACAATGATTTCCCACATAAGTACTAAAGGGACTATTGATGCTTCATATTAGGGTTTGTATGCAGAGGTTGTTCACTGTTTTAGAGAGAAACCCTGACAAAATGTCAGTCAAAGGAGATAGTTCAAAAGATCACTCAAGTCTGTTGTGTGCAAATGTTAAAACATCATAAAAAGTTTCATGTTTGCAAAAGAGGGTAAAGGGCACTATTGGAGCTAGTTGAAGGGTTTGTAAGCAAAAGAGAGACATCAAGCTACTCCTGCAAAAGGAAAACCCATTTTTATATCAAACTGACACCTACAGGACTAAAGGGCCAAAAAGCACAGTGAGAAAAAGAAAAGGAAATAAACCTTATAAAGTGGGTTTTTGGCATCAAATCATTTTTCAAAAAGCTATAAAGCCTCATTTCCTTTTTTCCTCAAACTCAATTACCCCTGCAAAGAAGAAGCAAACCGTTGGAGAGAATTTTTGAGAGTTTTTATGCAAGTTTGAAAAAAATTTCAAGCGCTACACACCAAGGCCGGCACGATGCACCTGGCCATCGGTGCTGCACCTGGAAGAGGCAACGACAATGTTATTTAACTCTGTGTTGTGCACCGAAAGGGCGGTGCTGCGCACCTGAGCGGGCGCTACGCACAGGCGCAGAAAAATCTCAACCTGCCCACCATCCACCAGACGCTGCGCTCCAATAGGCCCGACAGGCCCTTCTCCGACCTGAGCTACCCGGCGCTGCACTCCGACAGGCCAGCCTGACCTGACCTGAACGTGCAGTCAGGCAGGCGCTACGCACAGACAAGGCTTATCCAAATTTGCTCAAAAAGTGTTCAAAATTAATATTTTTGCCTCCAAATCTTCTACAGTCAAAGAAACAAGGTTGGTGGCTCTTTTTTCTCATTTTCCAAGTGTTCTTTCAATAATATAAAAAGGCATTTTTGGCCTAATAGGACCAAACCCTAGTCTCCATAAAAAATCAAATATTGGCCTCCTAAGTTAGGGTTTTCAAATTTGAAAGGGTTGTCATAAGGTGCAAAAACTCTCAGTACCATCAGACCTGCTTCTAAAAGTTGAACACACTCCTTGAAAGCTTCATCTTGACCTCATTTACAAAATTTTGTCCTCACATCACTCATTTGTCATCCTAGACCTAAAAACTCTCAAACAAGCTAAATCCTCCTGTGCTAAAACTAGTCACCATGTCAGAAGAAGAGATTCATACCAGCAGTGATGAAGGCAAAAGGCCTACCAAGCCAAAACACAAGGGAGGAAGGGTAAATAGGTTTGAGCCCTTAGACACCATTCAAATCACTTCTTCTCCCATGATCCTTACCTGCTTCTAAGATGTTGTATGTTACCAATTTTTTGAGAAGATTAAACAAGTCCAGAGTCACTCAGACTTGACTAGGTTGTTCATCCTTAGTTTACAAAATCACCAAGTCAACCTAGCAGGAGTAAATTTTGAACTCTCATCTGAATCCATTGCTAAAGCCACAGGCATTCTAGATATTGGTGAGAGATGGTTTAAACAACATAAATTGGAATTGAGTTATTATGAGCCCTACCTCAAACCTAGCTGTCAACAAGGCTACAAGGTTGTCTTCCCATTCTCCCACCTACTAGAGAGGTATGCCCTATTGATGAGGTAGATTATCAAGTACTTCACCTATGAGGGAAGGTACTCCAGGGTTTAATCTTACCACATAAGGCCTCTGATGCACTTCACCAGGGTTAAATTACTAAACCTACCATATTACCTATACCAGAGCATTGACAAAATGGCTTCAGTAGTCAAGAAGAGGATTTATGCCCACCAAATGCAGAGCCTTTTTCACCTCTCCTTGGTCAAGATGATTGTTTTACACCAGCTGGAGGAGCAAGGAATCCCTTGGGAAGTTTTATCTCACATGATGTATTTGCCAATCCCCAAGCCTTCATTCAGAAAAATTTTCCTTCCACTTCACATCCACCTACCTCCACTCCTCCTTCATCTCCACATATGCCTTCTCCACAAAGAAATTCACCTCCTATCCCTTCTCCTAATGCATCAAATGAAGGAGCTGACAGTAGCCCTAATGAGGACCAAAAAAATGACAATGATGAGAAAGAAGACAGTGAAGTAGAAACTGAGGTAGATGAAGAAAAAAAAGAAGAGGATAATCATGCTGAAGAAAAAGATGATGGCATTAGCCATGAGGAACAAACAAATAGTAGCGAGGAAGAGGCAGAATTCATTGAGGAAGACCAAGAAGATGATGATAGCATGGAAAAGAGTGAAGAAGATGAGGCAAGGGAAAAAAACAGTGATGCAAGTACAAAGCTTAATCAAGAAGATGAAAATGAGGAAAACAGTGGGGCAGAAACAGAGCTTAATGATGAAGAAAATGATGATGACATAGAGGAAGAGGATGAACATGGTAGCCCTAAAGGGAAAGACACTGATGAAGAGGAGTAAAACAATGACAGTGATGACACTCATAAAACAATGTCAAATGCAGAAAAGAGTGTTGATGATGAGCAATATGACAGCGAAGGGGATTATGAAAATAACAATGAAGATGACAGTCAGCAAGAGAGTGTACAAGACAGCCAAGAGGAAGATGGTTTTGAGCATGAAAGTGAGCCTAATCACAGTGACAAAAGTGTTGAAATGAATGAAGAAAATGAAAATGAAGAGACAGAGGGAGAGGATGAATAAACTGAAGACCAAGAGCAAATAACTGATGAGGCTAAAACAGAATTTGAAAATGAAGGCAGTGACCACAGCATTGGCACAAAGGAGATAGTCAATGATGAGCAAGGAAATAGTCATGATAGTCATGACAGCTATCATGACTGTCATGACACTAATCAACCTCCAAACTACCAAGGAACTCAAAGTGAAAATGTTGAAAGTGATAGAGAAGAAGACCTCAGTGAAGGACAGAGCCATGATGATGACAATAAGGAGGGTAGTGGTCAGTTTGAGAGCCAAGATGACAGTGAAGAAAACAATGAAGAAAGCAAGGATGATGATGAGGTTAAAATTCAAGAAATCAGTGACCAAATGGAGCATGAGGTCACTCATGAAAGCCATGACAAAGATGAAAAGGCTTGTGACTTCATCAAGGATCAAGGCACCCTCATCACTCCTCTCACATGCACCTACCACAAAGGCAAAAGAGATGTGTTTGATGCCTCAAAAAGGCAAAGGGCCATCTCTCCTCTAGCTATCAAGCACAAAGACAAAGGCAAGGAAAATATGGACAAAGGTGAGCAACAAGTCAAGGTAAGGAGAAGCAAAAGGATCAAGAGGACTTCTCAAGGGCCTCAATTCATTGATTTAGACAGTGACAATGAGGACAAGGAGATGAACACAAGATTACTTCTCTTGGAGAAAGATGCACAACTTCAGGATTGGGAAAGAGAATTTGAGATGGCACAAAGTGCCATCCACTACTACAAAGAGGATCATAAGCATTTAAAGGAGGTAAATAAAGGCCTTGCCTTACAAAATAAAATGACAAAGTATTATGCAAGGAAGAACATGCTTGCTTGTGCCAAACTGAGGAAGGCCCTCATAGAGCTAGAAGACCTAAAAAGAGCCAAAGTGCAGGACAGCCTTGGAATTTTGGCTGAGGCTTCTCAACAGGTATCCAAGACCTCTTGAGGGATCTCTCCACAAATTTTGAGGCAAATTGGACAACTTTTTGTTTTTTCCAAATTTTGACCCTCCCTAGGTGCTACACACAAAATTGGTGCATCCTTAGCTCTCAAAGTTTACCTTTTTGGATTTCTCACATCACCCGCAATCTGCTCACCAATTTTCAAATCCTTTGGATCATTTTTACCCCCTCAAAAGGTCAAAAAACATCAAAATTTTGACCTTTTTGCCTCATTTTCAGACCAGGCACTGCGCACAGAGCAGTTTTGGGAGATTTGATTTTTGTATAGGTAAATGGCATCAAATCAGAACAATTAAAGCATTTTTGAAAATCATACTTATCAAGCTTTCCAACGAACCATCACGGAGCCAAATTCGATGTCAGGAAGGGGTCCAAAACTCAGCTGCAAGAGACCCTACTTTCTGTTGAAGTGGCGCTACACACAGAGGCTGCCTAGTGTGTTTTGGACCAAAAGTCAACAAAACACACTCATTTATTGCAAATAGATATTTTTAAGTTTTTTGAGGCAAATTAAGCTATAATTAGGTGCAAATAGTTATTTTAGCATTTATTTCTTGGGATATTATGTGCCTTGGGCCTTGCATGGTCTCTTGGCCATAAATGATATTTATGACTATATTTGACATTTTCCTACCACATTTAGGGTTTTAGTCCTCATTTGATCCATAAATAGAGCATGAGGCCCCTGTGTATTTTGTTGGCATTTGATGAGCTTTAAGAGAAATATACATGGTTTCATGAGCTTGGAGAGGAAATTGGTTTTGTGAAGTGGATGAATGGCTTGCTTGGCTTGATGCTGGAGAAGCTTGTTTGTAGTATTCCATAGCTTGGTGAATGGTGATGTCTTCCTAATTTTTCATGCTTCTTGGCTGCTATTAAACATAAAAGTATAGGTTGATACATGTTCTTTGAGGCACCTCAGTCCTCCTGTTTGTTATAGCTTTTATGTTTTCTCTTTTGGCCATATTAAGGAACTATTTACTGCTCCTTAGGCCCACCAAAATTTTTTTTTGTTTCATGTATTTTTAGTATGCTACCTTACAAGAATTATTCATGGTATGCCCTGCTTATTTGAAGTTTTCAAAACCCTATCTTGAAGCCTTTCTGTGAAATATTGATTGTTAGGTTAAGTCAAAGAGGTCTCATTCGATCTTACCCTTTTTCCATGCTTGCAAACTTGTTTCATAGTTCCCAATAACTTGATATATTTTTTTTAGGAGTTCCCTCTCCATAAATTGAGTTATTTGTATTTTCTTATGTGTTTTCCCAAAATATGAAGGTGATTTTCTAAAGTTAGAAGCTCTTATGCTCTCTATGTATCACTGGAATGTTTCTCTTGGATGTTTATTAGTTTAGATTATGGTTTTTTGAGCTTAATGGTTTGCCCTACCTCATGGATTGTAAATTTTAAATTATATATGTTTACTACCTCTTAGTATTTCCCAAACTTAATGTTCACTAAACATCATACATCACTTTAAGGATCCATTGACCTTGCTAAATCGGCCTTGCAACACACTCTATTTCATCATTTAGACACCCTTGACTTTCACTTGACTCCATAGCCCAATGGCTTTGACATACTCTCACTCCACCTATTACATTTGACCGTCTTTCCCAACCAAAAAAATCAACAAACCCTACACTTAACAACTATCCTAAAATCAATATCCTAGAGAAAAAAGAACACATCCTTTGCACCCAATAGAGATATCCCTCTCTGAGTCCAAGAAGGCTAGGTCCTCGAACTCCAAAGCTTGGTTCCATGTTACCCTATCATTTGGTCTGCCAATCTGTCAAATCACGATACCCTAACATTCTAGCGATCACAGTGGGACCTTCTGAGTTAGTGGAAATCTAAGTATTCCTTAGAATTCCAGAATCCCTTGACTAAGAGTATCTAGTGATCATTTTGCCACCTCATTGCCACCCTAACATTATGGGGATCACAGTGGGATCTTCTGAGTATATAGTTGCTTAGCAAACTCCTAGAGACTCATTTCAAACCTTCTATTGAGCTTAGAAAATTGACTGATAGTATTCGGTGGCTCATTTGCTACCTCATCACCACACTAACATAATGGTGATCATGATGGACCTTCTGAGTTAGTGACAAACTAAGTAACCCTTATGACTTCAGATACCCTCGTCAAATCATTAATAACACACACTATAAGCCAAAGAGTAGACTCTATTTTTTTTTATCATCCTAGCAAAATGATGACTCAGTTATAAGACACTCTCACAAACTTTAAGAGACTCAGAAAACCCCAAAACTCCCTTAGATTGGTTTTTGTCATTTATTGGTGGTGGACCATAAAAATACATCCTTAAAACAACAAAAAAATATCCACCTGGCGACTCCACTAGCCTCCAGTAGGCCTATTACTCCATTAGCACTCATTTGGCTTCCTAGATTTGTTTCACACCAACCCTAAGAGGCTTATGAACTCATTCATATAATATAATAAGTACCAAGCATTAAGAGAGGTTCAGCCTTAAGAAACAGTACTAAAAACTTTCAGCCTCTCTGAATTTTAAAACATGAAATCTGGCTTCACATAGGATTAGTACCAGATCTCATCCAGACCCAAACCCTCCCAACATAGTCGATGACCTAGAGAAGATTTTGTGGCAAACTTCTATATCTGGAAACTTAACCACTGTTAGTACCATCCATAGGAAAAGCTTTGTACCTAAAAAACTTACAGCTTTGCAAGATCCTTAGTTTTACTTGCACCATACCAGGAACCTCTTCAGAAACAGGTCTCAAACTGATATTGACCAAACTGACCTTGAACCCTTATATTTTCACCAGAGTTTGAGTAGAGAAGCCTCTCCTTCCACACCACTTGAATTTCAGCTTCTTCATCATTTCAACTCTTTCCATATCAAATCTACTCAAAATAAGTTTGTTGGTCCAAGTACTTCCACCACACCCATCCATACCACCACTATGAAAACCTCTCTACTTCATCCTACACCCCCTATCACAAACCCACCTCTTGTAAATCCTCCATTAGCTCCTATCATGGTATTACCACAACCCCCAATACCTTTACCAAATGACTATCAGTCCAAGATCCCTCATTTCACAGGGGTTGAATCCATCACTGCCCAAAAACATGTAGATAGAATCAATGATGCTTTTGATTACATGGAGATAGAGGAAGAGACCCTTAAGATGAGAATATTTTCACAAAGCCTAGGAGGAGAGGCCAAAAAATGATTCAAAGCATTAACTCCTAATTCAATACATGACCTCCCTTCCCTCTACCAAACTTTTATAAACAAATGGGAAATCGAGAAAAACCTCCTCCAAATCTTGTCTGAATACAGCAACCTTAAGAGGAATGTAGGGGAAGGTGTGCAAGACTATTGCACCAAGTTTAACAGTGTGTATAATTCCCTCCCGCCTCAAATGAAACCCCACAAGGCCTAGCACTAGTGAAATTCCCTGAAGGTTTTGACCCTGACATGACTTTCCAATTGAGATAAAGAGACCCTGAAACCTTAGAAGAAATGCAAAAAGAAGAAATTAGTGCAGAGGTAAACTTAATTGAAAATAGAGCTAGGTTGAAATCAGAAAGGAGAGTAACCTACAAAGATGAAACCATGCCCTCAACCTCCTCATCTGATTCTAAAATGGACAGCCTGATGAGAACTATGGAGAGGATGATTGAAAATATAAACTTGAATGAAAATACACCTCTCAGGGATAATCAAGCCAACTCCCAAAACCGAAACAGAACTCAAAACTTCAAAAGAGATACCCCTCAAATCAAACAAAGGGAAAATTACCAACAAATCAGACCTCCCTTTCAACAACACTGTATAGATGATCAAGGAGGAGAGATTATAGAACTTGAAGAGAACAATGTAAAACTAATAAGCTTTGACAATGGAAATGAATATTTTCTCACGGAAGAAGAACAAGGTCTTTTTGCTTTTGATCAAACTCAAACAGATGGTGAAAACTCAGAAGATTACCAATCAGGGTTGGAAAATGTCATTATGGAAGTCCATAAGCAATATGACCTCAGGAATAAAAGAAACCAAGAAGCCTCTAAGAAACACCCAATGGATACTACTGCTAAGAAAACTCCAAAAAATAGTCTTAAGGGAACATCAGAAAATATAAATAGCATAACTAAGAAAACTGACCCAAACAAAGTAAAAATCAGCCAAAAAAGTGGTCACACAAGCTACCCTAGTACCTCTGCTAGTAGCCCCAAAAAAAATTGTTATCTAAAACCCCTTATCAAAATCAGCAAATCAAACTCATTGAAAAAATTGATTCAGGTATGTCTTAGACCCAAGTCCCTTTCAGCTTTGAAGGGGAAATTACTAAAATTAAGATATCCATGCCTCTGACTCAACTAATAACCCAAGGAGTGTATAAATCCCAAGTACTGAAGGTCTTAAACTTAGGAAATGATACTGACATGCTAAATTTAATTGATGATGGTCCTGAATTGTTATTTGGACCTAAAGTTGAAGGAAAGTATCAAGAAGGGGTTGTCCCTCCTTTCTATATCAGTTTAAACATACACGATAAAATATTGCACAATACTATGCTGGAATCTAGAGCCTCACACAACCTCATGCCTAAAATTGTGATGGAAAGCTTAGGCCTAGAAATCACTAAATATTACAAATACTTATACTCATTTGATTCGAGTAGAGTTAAGTGTTTGGTCCTAATCAAAGATCTTTGTGTCAACCTGGCACAAATTCCTGCTAAAAGTCTTGTCATGGACATAGTGGTGGCAGACATTCCACCTAAATATGGCATGCTTCTATCCAAATCTTGGGGAGCCAGACTTTAGGGAAACCTTCAACTAGACATTTCTTATGCCACTATCCATGTATTCAACCAGACAAGAAAAATTTACCGAGAGTCACACATGAAATATACAGTGAGTAACTTGGATAGAACAAACAACACCCCTATCTATTCTATTCATTCGAACTTTGATTCATTCATCTTGTATAATGAAAATGAAATTAATGAACAAATGAGTGAAAATGACAAAGTTATAGTGCCACCAGAACAATCAAGCATACCCTCAACTAAAGAACATATCATCCCAAAATCTAGCAGCCCCGAACGACATCAAAGTGGTGAATATGAAATAGAAACACTATCGAACATTACCTTTGATGGTTCTTGTGGCAAGGCTAGGTTGGGGGCTAGTATCTGGATACATAACACTAATGAGGGTAATTCTTATAAACTAGACTTCTAGTGCAGTAATAACTTGCAGAATATGAGGCTCTCCTCCTTGGCTTACACCTGCTCAAAGACTTAGGAGCTAAGAAAATCTCTGCTCAAGGAGATTCTGAACTAATCATTAGAAAAATCAGAGGTGAGTATTCAGCTAAGAATCCCAGATTAAGAGAGTATATAAATGCAGCTTTAGATCTCCTCAAAACCTTTGAGAAATATGAGCTAGCTTACATCCCTATAGCCCAAAATAGTCTTGCAAATGAGCTTGCCTTCGCTACTAGCAACTATCAGATACCACTTGCAAGTGAACAGTACACTGTTAAAGTCAAACATCAGGCTACATTACCTGATAACATTGACTATTTGCAAGTGTTTGAGGGTGATGAAAAAATTGATGATTTTTTTCAATCTAGGAATGAATTTACATTGAAAAAACCAAGTTTAGGGCATGAGGAAGATGTATCTACAAAAGAAAATACCTTAGAAACGGAGCTGCCACCTTTTGCTGATATAAACCTGCTTGCACATTCTTATGAAGTAGAAGTGTTTGAGGGTCCATACCGAAGAGACCTTGAGGTTTTAGAGTGCAATGATGATACCTTAGCAAGGGGACTAGCACCATTAGAAGAAATTTTTGACTTTAATGATGTAGCTAAAAAACGAAACATGGAATCCACAGAAAATGATATAGAGGAGTGCAACATTAGATGCCTAAAAGAACCCAAAATGATCAAAGTTTCCAGAACTCTTCCTCCTGACATAAAACAAAGATATATTGAACTTTTTCGAGAATATAGAGATGTGTTTGCATGGGGGTATGAAGATTTAAAATCATATGACACTAGCATTATTCAACATAAAATTCCTCTTAAAGAGAATCAGAAACCCTTCAAACAAAAATTGAGAAGAATCAACCCTGTTCGGTTACCTCTAGATGAGAAGGAAATCAGAAAGATGTATGATTTTGGGATCATAGTTTCCCTTAGATACTCAGAATGGGTTTCAAACCTAGTATTAGTCAGAAGGAAGACTGGGGAGATTAGGATTTTCATTGACTTTAGAAATCTAAACAAAGCCTCCTTAAAAGATAACTACCCATTGTCTAAGATGGATCACATTCTTCAAAGGGTGGTTGGCTCTAAGAGGATCTCCCTACTTGATGATTTTTCCGACTAAAACCAAGCATTAGTGTTCCCGAGTGATCAGCACAAAACTTCTTTCACCACCCCTTGGGGTACATTCATGTATGTTAAAATGCCATTCAAATTGATGAATGCGGGGACCACTTTCCAAAGGGCCATGGATATATATTTTTCCGAAGACATAGGCTACTTCATAGTCATTTACCTTGATGACATCACTGTTTACTCTAAGACCAATGAAGAACACTTAGTCCACTTAAGGAAAGTTTTTGAAAAATGTAGAAAATATGGATTTTCCTTTAATCCTAAGAAAACATTGTTCGGTCTCCAGGAAGGAAAAATCCTAGGTCACATCATCTTAGAAGAAGGAATAAAAATAGACCCCAAAAGGATTGAGGGCATATTACAAATTAGCCATCCTAGAAACATTAAAGAGCTACAGTCTTTCGTTGGGAAGATAAACTTTCTAAGGAGATTCATCCCTAATCTCGCCGAACTTTTGAGGAATATTACAAACATACTTAAAAAAGAGATAGGCGTTAAATGGACCTTAGAAGCCAAACAATCTTTTGATCAGGTCAAATTATCCCTCACTCAAAACCTAGTTCTAACCAGTCCCAATTTTACCAAAGACTTCTACATTTTCTCATTCGCCTCTGAACATACCATTGCTGCAGTATTACTACAAAAGAACGTGATGGGACAAGAACATCCCATAGCATTCTTCAGCAAAGCCCTTAGAGATGCTCCTTTAAAATACAACATCATGGAGAAACAAGCCTTTACCTTGATCAAAGCATTGAAAGACTTTAGAGTATATATCCTACATTCTCATGTCATTTCTTTTGTCCCACACTCGGTTGTCAAGGACATTTTAAATCAGGACCCTGATGGTAAAAGAAGAAAGTGGATTGCCATTATATTATAATATGACATAGAAATTAGGCCCACAAGATTGGTTAAAGGACAAGGACTTGCAAAACTTATGGCTAAGTCAAATTTCAAGGTTTTAGATATAAACATGGTTGATGCTTTAGAAGAACACGAAGAATGCCCTGCTCCCCATGTTGAAGAACTATTTTTGAATTCATCTTGGTATGCTGATATTATCTATGTGCTTTTCTATCTTAATGCTCCCCCTGCATTATCAAAGACAAAAGCTAGATTCTTAAAACAAAAAGCTTTGAAGTTCTGCATTTTAGATGGGATATTATATTGGAAGAATCTTGTTGGTATACTACTTAAATGTTTGCTTGAAGATGATGCAGGTAAGATCATGCATGAACTGCATGAAGGATAGTGTGGAGGCCATCTTTACTAGAAAACCACAGCCAACAAAATCCTTAGAGTTGGTTACTATTGGCCCACCCTTTTCACTGATACCCATAAACTAGTCATGACTTGCCATAAATGCCCAATCTTTGATGGCAAGAGAAAACTCTTACCTTTACCTTTACATCCCATTACGACTGAAGCTCCTTTTCAACAATGGGGTTTAGACTTCATTGGAGAAATTCACCCCACCTCATCTGCACAACATAAGTGGATCCTCCCCGCCACTGATTACTTTACCAAGTGGATAGAATCCATCCCCTCTAGAAATGCCACTGATTTAGTCATTATCAAATTTATCGATAAAAACATCATGTCTAGATTTGTTTGCCCAGGAAGATCATCACAGATAATGATGTTTCCTTTTCATCCAAAAAGATGATTGAATTTTTTCATAAATACCATATCACATTAGGACATTCCACAGCTTATTACCCTCAGGGTAATGGGTTAGCTGAATTTTCTAACAAAAGCTTAGTCAATATCATCAAGAAGCTCCTAGAACATAATCAAAAGGCATGGCATGGAAAGCTTATACATGCACTATGGGTTGATAGACTAACCACCAAGAAATCAATCGGTATGTCTCCCTATCAACTAGTGTATGACATGGATGCCATTTTTCCAACATCTTTGGGAGTTCTGGTGGTAAGATTTCTCCAAGAGGTATAATCAAAATAAAATGACATGCAAAGGAGGTTGAACCAAACCATTCATTTACAGGAGACAAGGGAAGAAGTGTATAACAAAACTCAGGCAATGCAGGAAAGCATAAAGAAAACCTTTGACAGAAGAACCAAAGCTAATAATTTCCACATTGGAGACACTGTACTAAAGTGGGATTATAGGAGGGAAGATAAAGGTAAACATGGTAAATTTGAGAATTTGTGAAAGGGCCCTTACCTTATTCAGTCAATTAGAGATCATAAAGCTTTCTTTTTACAAGGGCTTAATGGAGAAGAAATTTTTGGAGGTCCTGCAAATGGTAGGATGCTCATGCACTATTTCTGCCAAGAGTCCTAAGTCTTAGTCAGAAATTCTCATTCATTGTACATATCATTGTTTGATGAAAATATATTGAGAGAAATCACAAAAGAAAAAGAAAAAAAATACAAAACAGAAAATGGAAAAGAGGGCAGATTTGAAAAGCGGTAAAGCCCCATACCCAAAAAATAGAACTATTGAAAGTGGGTAAGTCTAAATACCACTACTAGTGCATAAAGGAGTCTTGTTTCAGTCATCTAGCCTAATCATGGCTGCAACATGTTTTAAATTTATTGTTGATAAGTTAGTGAAAGATAATGGGTCAAATTATTCAAGCTTGACATGTCAAAAAGATAGATTATCTAGAAAGATACTGGTTCCACATGCCTAAAACAAAACCAAAGAGAAAAATAGGGATGAGTAGCAAACAATGTATCCTAGCCCTGATTTTTCTAGTCTTGTTTTGTACAAAACTAACATTTGTGTGCAACTTGTTTTTATGCCACAAACCCATGGTAAATCAAATTGTCTAATCCTGATTTAGCCATGTTTTTAATTTCATGTTTTTAGCTTAGTGAATAAATCCTGTCAAATAGTTTAACATTGACAGTTGAATAGTATAGGTAGATAATCAAAGGAGTTCATCAGCCTAATCTGAGCTCTGGGAAGAAATAAGGTAGAAGTAGATAGTTTATTTTTCTTTCAAAAAAACAAATAGATGTCAAGGTTGCAAACTAGGAACAAACATGTAGCAGGTTTAAGGGTAGTAAAGCCTCCAAAAGTTTCATGATCAAAAGTATATTCTGCAAAGAGATAGGTTAGCCATAAAATGACACTTCTGAGAAACTGTCAAGAAAAGCTACCTACAGGAAGGCTAATGAGGATAAAACAGGTTAAGTGTTTTTTCACAATGATTGCCCACATAAGTACTAAAGGGACTATTGATGCTTGATATTAGGGTTTGTATGCTGAGAGGTTGTTCACTGTTTTATAGGAAAACCTGACAAAATGTCAGTTAAAGGAGATGGGTCAAAATATCACTCAAATCTGCTGTGTCAAAATGTTAAAACATCATAAAAAGGTTCATGTTTGCAAAAGAGGGTAAAGGGCACTATTGGAGCTAGTTGAAGGGTTTGCAAGCACAAGAGAGACATTAAGCTACTCCTGCAAAAGAAAAAGCCATTTTTATATCAAACTGATACCTACGGGACTAAAGGGCCAAAAAGAACAGTGAGAAAAAGAAATGGAAATAAACCTTATAAAGTGGGTTTTTGGCATCAAATCATTTTTCAAAAATCTATAAAGCCTCATTTCCTTTTTTCCTCAACCTCATTTACCCCTACAAAGAAGAAGCAAACCGTTGGAGAGAATTTTTGAGCGTTTCTTTGCAAGTTTGAAAAACATTTCAGGCGTTGCTCACCAAGGCCGGCGCTACGCACCTGGCCATCGACACTATGCACGGAAGAGGTATCGGCAGTGTTATTTAACACTATGTTGTGCACCTGAGCGGGTGCTACGCACAAGCAGAGGAAAAGCCCGACCTGCCTACCATCCACCCAGCGCTGCGCTCCGACAACCCTGACATGCCCTTCTCTGACCCGAGCTGACCTGGCGCTGCGCTCCGACAGGCCTGATAGGCCCTTCTCCAACCCGAGCTGACTCGGAATTGCGCTCCGACAGGCCAACCTGACCCGACCTGAACGTGCAGTCGGGCAAGCACTACGCACAGACAAGGCTTATCCAGATTTGCTCAAAAAGTGTTCAAAATTAATATTTTTGCCTCCAAATCTCCTACAGTCAAAGAAACAAGGTTGGTGGCTCTTTTTTCTCAATTTCCAAGTGTTCTTTACATAATCTAAAAAGGATTTTTTGGCCTAATAGGACCATACCCTAGTCTCCATAAAAAATCAAATATTGGCCTCCTAAGTTAGGGTTTGCAAATTTGAAAGGGTTTTCATAAGGTGCAAAAACTCTCAGTACCATCAGACCTGCTTCTAAAAGTTGAGCACACTCCTTGAAAGCTTCATCTTGACCACATTTACAAAAATTTTCCCTCACATCGCTCATTTTCCATCCTAGACCTAAAAAATTTCAAACAAGCTAAATCCTCTTGTGCTAAAACCAGTCACCATGTCAGAAGAAGAGATTGATACCAGCAGTGATGAAGGCCAAAGGCCTACCAAGCCAAAACATAAGAGAGGAAGGGTCAATAGGTTTGAGCCCTTAGACACCTTTCAAATCACTTCTTCTCCCATGATCCTTACCTGCTTCTAAGATGTTGTATGTTACCAATTTTGTGAGAAGATTAAACAAGTCCAGAGTCACTCAGACTTGACTAGGTTTTTCATCCTTAGTTTACAAAATCACCAAGTCAACCTAGCAGGAGTAAATTTTGAACTCTCATCTGAATCCATTGCTAAATCCACAGGAATTCTAGATATTGGTGAGAGATGGTTTAAACAACAGAAATTGGACTTGAGTTATTATGAGCCCTACCTCAAACCTAGCTGTTAACAAGGCTACAAGGCTGTCTTCCCCTTCTCCCACCTGCTAGAGAGGTATGCCCTATTGATGAGGTAGATTATCAAGTACTTCACTTGTGAGGGAAGGCACTCCAGGGTTTAATCTTACCACATAAGGCCTCTGATGCACTTCACCAGGGTTAAATTACTAAACCTACCATATTACCTATACTGGAGCATTGACAAAACGACTTCAGTAGTCAAGAAGAGGATTTATGCCCACCAAATGCAAACCCTTTTTCACCACTCCTTGGTCAAGATGATTGTTTTACACCAGCAGGAGGAGCAAGGAATCCCTTGGGAAGTTTTTATCTTGCATGATGTATTTGCCAATCCCTAAGCCTTCATTCAACAAAATTTGCCTTCCACTTCACATCCACCTACCTCCACTCCTCCTTCATCTCCACAAATAAATTCACCTCCTATCCCTCCTATTTGGTCCATCAAATGAGGACCAAATAGATGTCAATGATGAGGAAGAAGACAGTGAAGTAGAAACTAAGGTAGATAAAGAAAACAAAGAAGAGGATAACAGCGCTGAAGAAAAATATGATGGCAGTAGCCATGAGGAGCAACAAACAACAATGAGGTAGAGGAATAATTCATTGAGGAAGACCAAGAAGATGATGATAGCATGGAAAAGAGTGAAGAAGATGTCGCAAGGGTAGAAAAAAGCGATGCAAGTATAGAGCTTAATCAAGACGATGAAAGTGATGAAAATGAGGAAAACAGTGTGGCAGAAACAGAGCCTAATGATGAAGAAAATGATGATGACATAGAGGAAGAGGATGAACATGGCATCCCTAAAGGGAAAGATAGTTATGAAGAGGAGAAAAACAGTGACAGTGATGACACTTATAAAACAATGTCAAATGCAGAAAATAGTGTTGATGATGAGCAAGATGACATCCAGGGGGATTATGAAAAGAACAATGAAGATGACAGTTAGCAGGAGAGTGTACAAGACATCCAAGAGGAAGATGGTTTTGAGCATGATAGTGAGCCCAATCATAGTGAAAAAAGTGTTGAAATGAATGAAGAAAATTAAAATGAAGAGACAGAGGGCGAGGATGAAGAAATTGAAGACCAAGAGCAGATAACTGATGAGGCTAAAATAGAATATGAAAATGAAGGCAGTGACCACGGAAGTGGCACAAAGGAGACAGTCAATGATGAGCAAGGAAATATTCATGATAGTGATGACAACTATCATGACTTTCATGACACTAATCAACCTCCAAATGACCAAGGAACTCAAAGTGAAAATTTTGAAAGTGACAGAGAAGAATACGTCAGTGAAGGAAAGAGCCATGATGATGACATTGAGGAGGATAGTGGTTAGTTTCAGAGCCAAGACGACAACGAAGAAAACATTGAAGAAAGCAAGGATGATGATGAGGTTAAAATTCAAGAAATTAGTGACCAAATGGAGCATGAGGTCACTCATGAAAGCCATGACAAAGATGAAAAGGCTTGTGACTTCATCAAGTATCAAGGCACCCTCATCACTCCTCTCACATGCACCTACCACAGAGGCAAAAGAGATGTGTTTGTTGCCTTAAAAAGGAAAAGGGCCATCTCTCCTCCAGCTATCAAGCACAAAGACAAAGACAAGGAAAATACGAAAAAAGGTGAGAAACAAGTCAAGGTAAGGAGAAGCAAAAGGATAAAGAGGACTTCTCAAGGGCCTCAATTCATTGATTTAGACAGTGACAATGAGGACAAGGAGATGAACACAAGATTGCTTCTCTTGGAGAAAGATGCACAGCTTCAGGAGTGGGAAAGAGACTTTGAGATGGCACAACATGTCATCCACTACTAGAAAGAGGAGCATAAGCATTTCAACGAGGTAAAGAGAGGCCTTGCCTTACAAAATCAAATGACAAAGCATTATGCAAGGAAGAACATGCTTGCTTGTGCCAAACTGAGGAAGGCCCTCATGGAGCTAGAAGACCTAAAAAGAGCCAAAGTGCAGGAAAACCTTTGAATTTTGGCTGAGGCTTCTCAAGAGGTATCCAAGACCTCTTGAGGAATCTCTCCACAAATTGAGGCAAATTGGACAAATTTTTGTTTTTTCCAAATTTTGACCCTTCTGTGCGCAACACCCTAGGCGCTATGCACACACTTGGTGCATCCTCAGGTCTCAAATTTTACATTTTTGGATTTCTCACATTACCAGCAGTCTGCTCACCAATTTTCAGATCATTTGGAGTAGTTTTACCCCTTCAAAAGGTCAAAAAACATCAAACTTTTGACCTTTTTGCCTCATTTTTAGACCAGGGACTGCGCACAGAGCAGTTTTGGGAGATTTGATTTTTGGACCAGTAAATGGCATCCACTTAGCACAACTCAAGCGTTTCTAAAAATTGGACTCATCAAGCTTTCCAACGAGCCATCACGGAGCCAAATCCGGTGTCGGGAAGGGGTCCAAAACTCAGCTGCAAGAGACCATATTTTCTGTTGAAGTGGCGCTACACATAGAGGTTGCCTAGTGTGTTTTGGACCAAAAGTCAACAAGCACACTCATTTATTGCAAATATATATTTTTTAGTTTTTTTAGGCAAATTAAGCTAGAAGTAGGTGCAAATAGTTATTTTAGCATTTATTTCTTGTGATATTATGTGCCTTGGGCCTTGCGTGGTCTCTTGGCCATAAATGATATTTATGACTATATTTGACATTTTCCTACCACATTTATGGTTTTAGTCCTCATTTGATCCATAAATAGAGCATGAGGCCCCTATGTATTTTGTTGGCATTTGATGAGCTTGAAGAGCAATATACATGGTTTCATGAGCTTGGAGAGGAAATTGGTTTTGTGAAGTGGATGAATGGCTTGCTTGGCTTGACGATGGAGAAGCTTGTTTGCAGGATTCCATAGCTTGGTGAATGGTGATGTCTTCCAAATTTTTCTATTGTTTCATTTGTTATTATTATGTTTCATTCTTCTTGGCTGCTATTAAACAGAAAAGTATAGGTTGAAACATGTTCTTTGAGGAACCTCAGTCCTCCTGTTTTTTATAGCCTTTATGTTTTCTCTCTTGGCCATCTTAAGGAATTATTTATTGCTCCTTAGGTCCACCAAAAATTTATTTGGTTTCATGTATGGTTAGTATGCTATCTTACATGTATGATTCATGTTATGTTGTGCTTATTTGAAGTTTTCAAAACCCTATCTTGAAGCCTTTCTGTGAAATATTGATTGTTAGTTTAAGTCAAAGAGGTCTCGTTTGATCTTGCCCTTTGTCCATGCTTGCAAACTCTTTTCAGAGTTCCCAATAACTTGATATATGTTTTTTAGGATTTCCCTCTCCATAAATTGAGTTATTTTTATTGTCTTATGTGTTTTCCCAAATTCTGAAGGTGATTTTCTAAAGTTAGAAGCTCTTATGCTCTCTATCTATCACTGGAATGTTTCTCTTGGATGTTTATTAGTTTAGATTATGGTTTATTGAGCTTAATGGTTTCCCCTACCTCATGGATTGTAACTTTTAAACTATATATGTTTAAGACCTCTTAGTCTTTCACAAACTTAATGTTCACTACACATTATACATCACTTTAAGGATCCATTGACCTTGCTAAATCAGCCCTGCAACACACTCTATTTCATCATTTAGACGCTTTTGAATTTCCCTTGACTCCATAGCCCAATGGCTTTGACATACTCTCACTCCACCTATTCCATTTGACCATATTTCCCAACCAAAACAATCAACAAACCCTACACTTAACAACTAGCCTAAAATCAAAACCCTAGAGCAAAAAGAACACATCCTTTGCACCCAATAGAGAGATCCCTCTCTGAGTCCAAGAAGGCTAGGTCCTCGGACTCTAAAGCTTGGTTCCATGTTACCCTATCATTTGGTCTACCAATCTGCCAAATAATGGGACCCTAACAGCAGGATGAAAGCAACAATACCTAATGATGAATGTGAAGAGCTAAGATTTTTCTATAAAGAAATATGGCAGAAAGAAATTCAAGAATATGAAGTGCAAGAAGCAGAGCAAATAAGACAGTTCGAAGATGCAATGTTGTGGTAGCAGTCCATGGTTGAATGAATATTTGAAGAGGAATGTGTAAAAGATAAGATCAGATTGTGTTTCAACACAAATTCAAGACAAGTCAAAGAAAAATTGCAGCATCAACAAGTGAAGAAATCCTACAGCAAGAAAGTGCAACAAAGAATGAAGCAATTTTGAGGATAAAGAATTTGGATGCAAAGAAAAAGAAAATGAAAATTTGTAAAATTTTTGAGTCATTTTAAGCCTAGCTGAGACATAGACCAGAAGGCATGTTTGAGTGATAATTGAGTCAATTTCTATTGTAATCCTAGAAGGCAGAGTTAAATTATGTTTTGAGTTATGTTTAGTCATACGTTCGTAATTAAGGGGGGGGTGTTAAAGTAAGATAATTAATCCCGCATTAAAAATTTTCTATATTTAGAGAGTTATTAACAAATCATTAAGAGCGTTGATTCAAGTCGAGTTTAAGTGATAGATGAATTTAGAGAGTATGTGCATGTCAAGTTATATTAGGCAAGTTGGTAGTAGAAAAGGTTTAAATACCCTTCACCGGGTTCATTGTAATTAAGTAATCTCAATCAAGTTTGTGTGATCAATAAAGAAGAACACAGCTCATGCGTTTTGTGTGAATTATTTGTGTATTATTGTGTTTATTCTCTCTGCCTTTCCAACACAAATTTCACCAATGGTTAGACACAAACCAACTCGATTGCCCCAAAATCTCCATCATTTCTACAACTCATTGGTATTCAATCAAAATTACTCATTGGTATTCATTTAAAATTACTCATTGGTATTCAATCAAAATTCCTCAAGTAATAATTTTTTAATTGGTTGTGCAGTATCTCTATGTCTAGATTGGGATCCGAAGTATAATATTTTTTCAGAAGAAATTGGAAGAAATTTATAGAACATATGCCAACCCACAATTCACTAAAGGAGATGAAGACTTCGATGCAATGTGTAATATAAAAAGTTCTGAGATTTATCATGTGACGAAAAGGCCATCCATTATGCTATACAAATACATGAAAAGGTGGGAAATTGCTCATGTGGATTTAGATAAATATTTCATAGGTAAATGCATTGGAGAAATTCAGTGTAGTGTCTTTGAAGCCCAATGCCTTCAGTCAAATTTATCACATGAAACCTCCAGAAGTGAAGTTAAACAAACAAACAATTCTTGGACAAATTCTTCAAAGAAAATGTGAAGTTCATCAAAATTATGAAGGGATGGTGGTGGGACAGTGACTATTTCAAGGAGTGCATGAAAAAGTAACATCCTACCTGGCATCATTGGCCACCATTCCACCATTTGACAACAAGCATGAGTAGATTATATGATGTGTTCAATGCCTCCCGTTTCAAAGTTTAATGGTTGCCTTTGGCAGCAAAGATAGTCACTACTAGTCGCTTTTTCAATTTGTCAAACATATTGTCTGGAAACTTGATAAAGGATCTCCAAATATAAAGAAATCCTCATAAAACCAAGGAACCTATTTTTATATGCCAGCTTATATTATAGGCGTATTCTATGCAAGTAATGAATTATTTGGCATGAATTGGAAGTGGACACCTAAAATACTAGCCATTCACATTTACTATCAAGAGTTATGGGTTGAACATTACCCCAAGTTATTTTATGAAATGTGCAACTATTTCCTAGCACATACACACAAAATCATCTTCTATTTTCCATCTCCTAGAGTTTCTAAAAAAAATAAGAAATCCCTGAACGGGTTGGGGAATTGGTACTATGAAAATAATTACACTTATAGTGTATTCTCTCATTGATTGATGATCAAATAAATCACTTATCGAATTGTTGCAATAGGAATGGCCTTGGTTATGTACAACAATTCCAAGAGATCATGGCCAGGATTCCCCATAAAAATTGGTCATTATGCGTTAATTAAGTTCCCACAGCGAAAAAAAGAAGTAGAGAGTCTCAAGGACCTAAAGTTGCTAATTGATTTTTTTAGAAGACATGACCCTCATGGTTTGGTAAAATAACATTGCAAGTTGATAAAGCTTTCGCGGGTATATGAGCATGAATTCCTTACCAATGAATATGTCTTTAAAGATGTTTTAACATATGAGGAGGCAAGGAAAATAATGGAGGAAAGGGAGAAATAAAATATGTCACCCATTCACTAGCCAACTAAAGAGAAGAGAGAGAAAAAAAAAGTAAAGCACTTTTCAGAATTTGATGCAATGCATATTTTTCATTTCTTTTCCCTTTTTAATCTCTCTCTATAAGGAAAATCCAGGAAATTTGACCCGAAGGGATCACATTCCACCATATTTCTAGCGGAGCCTAACCATGACGACATCGAGGAGAGTCGACCTTGTGACCTCCCATTGGTGAGGTTTTTTAGTAATGGGTATTCGGCCAATTGAACTAACCCTCACAGCTATTAAATCCTTAAATTTAAAGAGGAATAGGAGAGAATAAAATTTTAATCCTTGGAGAAGAAATCACTTGATGCAAAATCCCGAAGGGAATGGGAAAAGATGTCCCAAGCCAAAGGGAAAGCTAAGGAACAAGCCAATAAAGCTTAAATAGAGTGACAAGAAAAATTGAAAAAATCAAAAGGGGAGGGTAGGAAGGAAAAAGAGACATAGCTTTCCCTTGAATCCTCCTTACAAAAAAAGGCTATCCATGCAAATAATCCAATAATTGAACCGATACAAAGCTCAATTATTAATTCAAATCTCATTTCTTTCCTTCCTCTAATTACCAAATTTACAAGTAATGTTCTTGTTGTGTATAACCTCCAGGATCTAAATGATGAAGTTGTCGATTTGGGAGACTATTACTTCAATAACTCAAACAAATATGTTATTTGAAATGTGCCTAAATAGGGATAACTAGAAGCATTAGGTGAATAAATTATTTTCCTAGAAAGTTTGAGACTAGAGATTACACTAAGAAGGGGGTGTGCATTAGTGTGATGGAAAATTCAACATTTCAAAACTATTTCATCAATATCTTGATATATAGAATTGCAATAGTAAATAACATATGTCATAATAGTGTATGAAATTGTGGATCAAGAAACAATCATCACATCAATAAATGAGAACACCAGTTTTTACGTGGAAACCCTTGTGGGAGAAAACCACAAATTATTTATGTCTTCTTCAATTTGATTACATAAATTTGCAGGCACCAACCCCCAAAATTTGAAAGCACCCACTTGCAATAGGATACAACCTTATTGAGGCACCAACCTTGAAAATGAGTAAGCACCAAATTTGTTTAAGCTTCAACTTGATTAAGGCACCAACCTCAGTGGAGGCACCCACCTCCTTCTTCAACCTGATTTGGACCACTTTTCATAATATTTCATATTGGATCCACAAGCATCACATAAAATAAGTCTTTATAAATTGATCATACCATTGTTGACACATCCCTATTCATCAAGTTGTCATAAAATACTCATCAAATTACTACTTATTGAAAAGTGTGGCTTGGGAGGCACTCCCACAAGCCTTGGGTTCTAGGTTTATGTGGATAAAACCCCACCTTGTAGGAAAAGTATTAAATCTAAAGGTTTTGAACCCAAAGGAGGGGGTTTAGAACAAGAAAACAATTTTATTTATTAATGTATTTGTGTTTGAGCATGTAGGCTTAGGTCAGTTTGGTGCCAAGAAACATGACCTTTAGGTTTAATTACCCGCCCATGAACACCTATATATTAGAGATACCTTGGAGGTCATTTCATTATCATAGCAACTCATACTTAAAAAGCATAATGAGTCTAAGGACATCCACATATCACCTAAGAAGCATCCACAGTTAGAAGGGAAGAAATTTTATGGTCTATCTCTATTTTGTAGAAGGGATTATGCTCTAGAAAGGAGGTTTGAGTCATTTTTTCCATTCGAAGAAGCGTTTATATGTTATATTGTTATTTATGTGTGTTGTAGGATGTTTTCGTGAGGATTATGGAGGGTCGAACCCTTGGAACTAAGTCGAGAGGCCTTAAAATTACTTGTAGAAGGGCCAAAAGAAATATGTGGAAAGGTCGCATGCAACCTGAGGAGGCCGTAGGAAATTTAAGGAGGTCACAAGAAGTAAGTTTTAGGTCTGAGAGGCTTCAGGAAATTAGTGGCACAGGGTTGAGGTTCCTCTGACCTAAGTTAAGGCTAGCAAAGAATAATGACTTGTGTTTTTCTATGTAGAGGGTTTTCTAGCATAATACTTGAAGTTTGTTCATGAATGGAAGCTTGAACAACAAGCTTGAAGGCTAGTTGCGTAGTGATATTAAAGGACTAAGTGATTTTGAGTAACTAAAGTGATTGGAGTTGATATATGCATTGTGAACGGCTGCTTGGACAGATGAGTTAAAGGAGTTATTTATCTGCAGTTATTGGAGTCAAAGAACAACTAGACACATCAAGGACAAGAGGATAGAAAGGGTTGGGGAAATGTATAGCAATTAATTCAAGCATTTGTTCCTTGTTGATTTGTTGCGCATATTGAGTGTCAAAAGGAACTGACTTCAAGCCCTAGGTGTAGATTATTATATACTAGTATTGTATCAGGGCTTTGTAAGGGCCATGATCTACAAAACAAGAGCCCTATGCATTTATTATTAATGGACTAATCATATGTGTTTTGGGCCTACAAAATCTCTATGTATTTTATTAATTAATTGTTGTTATATTTTTTAGGTGCAAAGTGTTTTGGTTGTACATTCCTAATGTGCTTGTGTACTTGGTCAGCCATAGACCAGATCTACGGTGTAAGGAAAATCCAACACTGCTAATTTTTCCATACCATGTTCATCAGTCAACCTCTTAATCAAAATAACCTATTCATCAATTTGGTACCATAACACCTTTCCTGAATCCCATTTTGGTTAGACATACAACACCTACTCATAAACCCTGAAACATATCCATAAGCCTCAAAATGAAAAATATAGATTTATAACATTAATAACACAACCTCGTGATTCTTCAAAACATTAGAAAGAACATAACTTAGTTCTGATCATTTTTGTTTTTCTGGAATTCAATTTGGATTCTAAATCACCTCAAAAACCATATAAAATCATATAATAAATTAAGTATTCGACAAAATTGTCCTTTCAAGGCCCATTCTGCAAAATCATTTTTTTCTAACGGCCTTTCTAAAAATTTCTCCTCTATAGTCTACCTAACTATTTGACATAATATATTTTGTGGGAAAAAATAAAAACCAAATATTTCTGACCTTAACTAGGTTTTAACCAATAATATCTCCCAAACCAATGACAATGCAAACCAATTCAACTGTATATCTAGTCGTTCATGTTGCATAAAAAATGTATATTTAATGATTTGGATCGTGTTTGATAGTGTGAAGTATAAGCCTTGAGGATTAACCATGCATATGGGACATATTCAAACATACATCGGATCAACATAATAGAGAGCATGACCTGTGATTTTGGGCCAATGCACTACAACAAAACTTGTGACCTTACAACCTATGTCTTCAAACCAATGCAACACAATAGGGCTTACTTTCTATGCCTTGAAACCAACACTATATAGATCATGACCTTGTGCCTTCAGACAATCAACATAGAGCATGACCTATGCCTATGGAAAACCAACACAATAAAGAGTACGACTTGTGCCTACAAGCAACCAATACAAAAAAGATCATGACATGTGCCTACCAGAAAGCAATATAACAGAGAGAACAACATGTGTCTTTAGGAAACTAACATATTATATAGCAAGACCTATGCCTACAGGAAACCAACACAATAAAGAGCACAACCTTGCACCTTCAAGAAACCAACACAATAGATATCATGGCCTTGCGACCTTTGGGAAACCAACACAATGGAGAGCACGACCTTGTGACCTTTGGAAAACAAACACAAAAGAAAGAGAAATAAACCCTTATCTAAACAATGCAAAAAATCCAAGTCAATTATTGATGTCCCTTATCAAATAAATATTTCAATGATCGAGCACACCCTAAATCGAACTGACCACCCTCGTATATATAAGAGAGAGAACCTGGGATTCATAGAATCTAGAATTAATTTGAGGTTTAGGTGCTGACACAAATTGAGGAAACTCCATGTGCCCTCGCCATGTAACCCATTCCAAGGGTCCACAGAAAAATGATGTTGATGTCATCATGACATAATCCTTGACATGTGGTGTGCCCTGAATAGGCCATGTGTCACTTAAAAACCATCCAATTGGTCAACCAAACTTCCTAGTCATCATGCCAAGTGGAAACTTCGATGTCATCATGCGCACCAAATCTCTAGCTACCATGTGCCATTGGATATTTCGCGTTTGCTAATAGTCACACAACCACATCATCTATTGAGGGTCACTTAAATCCTTCGGAGCTTACCACATGTCATGTGTTGATTGGACCAACATGGTGTAGAAATTATATAACTTATGTGTTATATGTCCAAGATTCTCCTGATCTCACACTATTTTAACTTCATGCAAAATACAGAATCTATTCCACCATTGATCATTTGCGGAAATTAATCAAGATTACAATGCATACATGAAACAATAAAAATTCACACACATTAACATAGTTGTTTAATGGGAAAGCCTGAAGCTGAAAACCCCAACTATCTGTATATAATATATTTCATAGAGATCATGTAACAATCCTCATACAAAGCTGATCATATCAAGCTCTCAGTACAATACAATCGCTACACACTAATCAGGCCCAATCTTGCAAATCCATACACCGATCTCTGCCACCTGCTAGCCTGCCTCTACTGTGCAATCCCTGCTGAAGAATGGCTTTGAATGAACTCGAATCTTGCCAGCCTTGCTCACGCAATCCTCATTGGCATCTCCACTGAGTGTTGGATGCAATCAATGCATCACTATAGTCACACCGAGTATCACACTCGCTCTTTCACCTATCTCTCCACCGGGTCTCCCAATGAAACTACCATGTATCAGAAGAACTCACGTATTCTTCACGGATTAATAAGTTAGTTATTTTAGTGAATTAATAATTAATTCACACCGACTACTGGTGGTATCAATCGTCAGATTAGATACAACTAGCTCAACCGAGTTCAACTCACAACCAAATACAACTCCACCAACTACTCTCCAACTCCACCAAACTCACTACATGAGTTCTAATTTGAATTCCTCCATGCATTAGCTCCAGAACTTCTCAGCAGTTTACGTAATTCCTTCGTCAAATTGCCGTGCTACATCCGTGCACTTAACTAAAGTGCTCCAAATAAGATATCGTTTAGAGTCCAAATATTAAGAGCTAATAATATCTACATGTTCATTTAGACTGGAAATCTAAAAATAGAATCTGCCCAATATGTCTAAAAATAGAAGTCCATCTATTTTTCCAACTTGACCAACCATCCACAAATAGCATCCTGCAACTCATAGAATATGATCAACATATCTAAAAATAGACATAGTCTAAAAATAGACTTGCGCCAAAAATAGCTTGCGGGCCCACTTAGTGAAGGCAAATATTTTCACTAAGCTCATCATCTTGTTGAATATCAACACATGGCAATGGGAAATTGACACGGGGAAGGAATTAAAGTTGTTGCATGTCATATCCCAATCCATTGTTCATGAATTCTTCAATAGTCAAATTAGCCCTAATATGCACAATATTTAACCTATTAAATAGTGTGGAAATGCTTGTTCCATTTGTCGTGGATTGCAATACAAGATCATAGATTTGATCTAAATATGCTCGACATTTAACAAATTCAGTGTTTTTCATAGTAAATTTGGTTTTTTTCCCTCATTGTAGTTGTCAAATCAAACTGGCATATATTCTTATTCGGGAGGAGTTTGATCAAGTGTGATATACCATTGGAAATGTATTGGATATTGCTATCCAATGATGCCATCTATATATCCATTTGAAAAACATAAATTCAAGAAAAACTCAATAAAATTTAGGACACCTTAACACCACTTAATGTGACATTGTCAATATATCAAAACTATCTTGGGGAAGACTATCCAACCATGTTATCTATAGATTCGTTTGACTTCCACTTTGACATCAATAACACAAATTATCATTAATTTTGGAACTATGCCCAATAAACTCCCCCTTTTTCATTGATGTCAACACCATCAGACTTTGAGGGTCATTGATGGAAATAACCAAAACTCCCGCTGTCAAGTTGTCACTAGACCAAATTCAACTCTCTACATTATGCTTTCTCTCCCCATTTGAAATCAATGGAAAAGGGCACTATTTATCATTGTTTTTCATTAATGATTCATAATTGTTCCTACATTTCTCTGTGTACCTATTTTCTTGTGAAGTAATTCTTCGCCTGAGAATATGCTCCTAGATATGTGAATCTCCCCTTGTCAATAAACTTTCTTATGGTGAAGTTTCCTACCATGAGCATACTCCTCATATGTAGGCTTTGTTAGTCAAAATTATTTATGATGGAATATCCTCTTGAAATCAATCTTAATGAGATATAACTTTCACTTGCAATTTAAACAAAATTAAACTGCTCAGGTTCCCTGTGTTGCTTAATTTCTCCTCTCATATGGATAGACTCCTCCTGCATAACTTCCCTAGTCAATTTCCTCCTTTTCCTAGTGTATAATCATCTGGCATTTATCTTCCATAATTTTTCTTCTTTGAGTTTTTTATCTAACATTTATGATGTTTTAAGAAGCCTTCACCAATGGATTAGATTTGAGGGACTAGATCTAACCTTGGCTCTTCCTATTTCATTCTCCATTCCTTGGTTCTCATCCTTGAGTTAATAGAATATCTCTCTCCCTTGTGCCATCTTAAATTTATTCTGCAATCATGAGCTATGTGTCCTTCATTATAACACTTGTAGAATTTTGTATTGGGTTTGAATATTGGCATGAATGGGCCATATGACCCATTTCCAAAAAAATTCATTGGATTGCCTATATATCTAACCTAGGAATTTGATCAAATCCTTTATATCTTACATAATCATCATAGGTTCTAAAATTCCTTGCTTTGTGTCCAAATTTTTCACATGTGAAACAATGACCCAAAAACATGTTTTGATACCTGGTGGCATGAGGTTGACACTATGTGACATATCTTCTGAATTTGTTCCTTAGAAGTGTTTCGTTTCTTTGTTGATATCTGACACATATTATGTTGTTTCTTTTAGATCCCTTGAAATCATTTCTGTCATGGTGGGCCTCATACTTTCATCCTAATTTTCCTTGCTTGACCTAGATGGATCTTTTTTATTCTTGGCATCTTTCCAGGAATTATCTTAAATGAATGTGCTTGGGCTTATTCATCTCCTGCTTGGAATCTGAAAATGAATTGATACTAGATACAATGAATGTTTGTACGTGAATCCTAGGTTGTTCTTGATTTGATGTTCCTGAGAGATATTTATATTTTGATGACTCACAACCTTCCTGATAACCAAGGCCTATTTTAATTATATGAGATATTTGGATGTCGAGGATCTGATCCAGAGACTCAAATCCTTTGAGAAGCTTTAAGTTGTGTTTGATCTATTCCAATTCTTATTTCAAAATCATGACCTCTTCTTCTAATTTATCACAAAGTTATTCTCTTTGTTTTATTTGTTCTAACAAAATTTTGTTTATCCTTTTGGCTTCTTCTAGTTCCATTTTGAGAGAGACAATGGAATTTGCATCTCAATCTCTATCCTAAAATTGTTGTTCTAGATGACCTACCATATTTTTAAGAGATTTTATTCATTTTAGTGCATGTATGAGTTCTCATTGATAATCTACTTTTGCTTCAATTTCTTCCACTTCAATTAATAACAATATCTCACCTCTTTCATCGTCATCCATGCTTTCATGCTCTCATAATCACTTTTTCCTTTGAGAAGAAGCTTTTATTTTTGGTATTTCATCTTTTCTTATGATCCTTAGGTTTGAATTTCACTTCATCATCACTATCATTCATTTTTGCACAAGGACATTTTGAAGAATAATGTCCTATTCCTCCACATTCAAGACATTTAAAAGGAAGCTTACCTTTAAATTTTTTCGTTCCCTTCTTTAGCTTTCAGGTGAAATTTACTTCTTCTTCATATGATTCATGACTAGATTATTCTTGATTTCCATGCCTACTTCCTTCCTTGGCTTCTTTAAATATTGATTTATTTATTCCTAACTTGTCATTTTTTGTACTTAGCTCATATGCATTGAGTGTTTCATGAAGCATATCCATGCTTAATTTTTCCACATATGATAGATTCTTAAAAGCAGATACTTTGGGATTGAATCTTGAGGGAAGTGATCCTAATATTTTTCGAAAAATATCATCTTCTTTGATATCTTCACCAAGACCTATGATAGAGTTGACAATGACGTTGTCTACTCAAAGAAAATTTGAAGCACTATTCTCATCATCTTCCATGTTCAAACCTTAAAATTGAGCTCTAAAAATTTGTAGCTTAGCTTCCTTCACTTTATTGTCCCCTCGATAACAACTTTTGAGCTTGTTTCATATACTCATGAGATGACTTGCAATACATTAGTTTAAAAAATTCGGTATATGATAAACCACTCAAGATATCATGTTTAGTTAATCCATTAGATGTATAGAGAGCCTTACCAGATATATTAGAGGGTGGAGTATCAAGAACTTGATAATCATTCTCTATAGTTTCCCAAGCATCGACTCCCAAGGATATGATGTAGTCTTCCATTCTTATCTTCCAAAAAACACAATTGGTTCCATCAAACTGAGGAGTCTTTCTTGATGATCTGATAGAGGCCATCTTCCTTAAGATAAACCTTCCAGTAATTAATTATTCTTGAAGGAACTTTCTCTAATTCCACTTGCAAGACTAAATATTACACTGAGAGGGGACTTGAATCAATGTGAGAAAATATTTAGCATTTCAAAACCATTTCATCAATAACTAAATATATAGCAGTGCATTAATAAATAACATATATCATAATATTGAATGAAATTGTGCATTAGGTAAAATTAGCACATCAACACATGAGAACTCTATCTTTTACATGGAAACCCTTCTGGGAAAAACACAAATTCTTTTTTTCTTCTTCAATTTCACTAAACAAATTTTTAGGCACCAACCCCCAAAATGTGCAAGCACCCACTTGCAATAGGATACAACCTGACTGAGGCACCAACCTCTAAAATGAAATCACCAATTTTTTGTAGGCTCAAGGCATCCACCTCCTTCTTTAGCCTGATGTGGAACACTTCTAACAATATTTCAAACTGGATCCACAAGCATCCCAAATAAACTAAGTCTTTCGAAACTAATCATACCACTGTTGTCACAACCCTGTTCATGAAGCTAACATAAACTTCTCATCAAGTTGCTACCAATGTTATCATACCTTTTTTATCATGTAGCATCCTGAGGTTAAAGTTTCATGTAATAAGTGATAATAAAGGAAAAATAAGACCAAGGTCACGGTACACGTATTCCAAGCTAAACGTTGGGAAAACATTTTAGTGGGAATCACTTGTGGTTTATTAATGGCTATGGAAATTGTAAAAGGCATTGGAAAAGGAAAAGAGGAAATAACTGACATCTAATTATGAAAATAAAGGAAAACAGGTGAAAAGGAAGGTGAAGAGACACAAATATGCATGCAAGGGAAATTAGTCTAAGGAAAATGAATAAAAATGAAGAAAAAAGGGAGATCAGTGATAAAAGGAATCAGAGAAATAGTTCACATATTTTGTCAATTAATTCTTGGTTCTATCCTTACACTCACATACACTCTAACACACACAGAGTATTCTTGGAGAACTCTATCATCCACTTGTATTTGGAGAAGGAAGGTAAAGGACAAGAAAAGGAGTGCAAGGGTAAGGTTGGATCAGCAACTTCAACATTACTATTTCACAGGTAACAAGTTGCATGTTTGATTTCCTTAATGGGATGTGAATGAATGGTAGATTCATTTGTTTATTTGGTTCATTTGTTGTAATTATCATGGGTTTTCCCTAGTTTGACAGTGGTTTCAGTCTCACCTTTCCATTTCTTGGATAGCCATGGTGTGAGGGATTCATTCTTGGTTGAGATTTGAATTGTAGGAAGCTTTTAATATTAGGTGAGGTGGTCTCAGGAAAATCCCAAGGGTTGGGGGTGGAGATGGTTTTCTCTAGGAATCCCTTGACAGGTGGGTGGAGACTGGAAAATTCCTCAAGGTATGGTGAAGGAATTTTGAGGCATCCAAGCTTGGTTTGAGTTTGTGATCTCAGGACTGGTTTAGCTAAGATTACGGTAGCTTGAGGGTGGAGGTGGTTTAACCGCTCTATTCCTTGTTTGATTATGTCTTATTTTATCCCATGAGATCCCACATTCATGCTTGGAATATATCATGAGAGAGATTGGCTAAAAAAATTATTTGGTTCAGCCCAATCTATGGTCGGGTGGTACATGGAAGTTTTGACTTGGATCGATTTTTCATAAGTTAATATGATCTATTATTCTAATGTAATTAATGAACACATGTACATATTATTATGTGTATTTTATGGTTTCTTTGACATGGTTTCTATTATGGTTATATGTTGTTTATAAGCATGGTTTTATGATGTGCTCTACTTATGGCTCTTGTTTATGATTTGACAGTTTATTGAATGGTTGATGAATGCATCAGCTAACAAGTGTTTTTGCAGCTAGCTTGAGAGGGAATTGATCCTTCTTGGAGATTCTCAGATGATTTTCACAACTTTATGATCAAATATTCATTCATGACCTATATCTTTCATGTTTACCATATGTTTGAAAAAATGTCTATCATGTACTAGGCATGTTCTAGTCAATATCTTGTTCAAGTTTTAAATGATTAGCCTTGTTATCACCTTATTTATGTTTCTAGAAACTTATAGGCAGTTTTGGGCAGTGGTCTGGAATATTTCCTGAAAAAGTGTCACAGATCTCATGACCGCATGCACAAAACAGGGGATTTTTTGTCATAATTGCATGCAGACGGGCTTATGGGTGCAGTTGGAGCCTCATAACCGCATGCACAGTGTATCAAGGGTGCATTTGGGGTGTTAAGTTAGTGAAAAAGAGTTCCAACTCAAGGATTGATCACCCGAGGTGGTTGTTAGGCCCCTAAGTGATATTTAGTCCCTGAGGGATGTTAGTAAGCTTTCAGTTTGTGGGCCCCACTTCCATAATTAGAACTTGGAGGTTGGGTCATGTCATAGTAGCACTCATCTCATGATTACCCTAGAGAGCTTGTAAAAGTGGTTAAATGTAGGAGGAGGCATTACACATCACAACAACCTATTCATCATAAAAACTTGTTCATCAATATAGTACCATAACACCTTTCTCATATCTATTTTTGGTCATACATACAACACCTTCTCATAAAACTTGAAACTTTTTCATAAGCCTCAAAACAAAAAATATATATTTATAACATCAAGAACACATATTCATGATTCTTTTTAACCCCTTGAAAGATCACCACTGGGTTTTGGTCGTTTCCCTTTTTCCATAATTCAATTTGGATTCAAAATCACATCAAAACCCATATAATACCATATATTAAATTAAGTGTTTGACAAAATGGTCCTTTCAATGAGCATTCTACAAAATGATCTTTTATCGGAAGCCTTTCTACAAAATGTTCCTCTTTGGTCTGCCTAATTATTCAACAAAACGAATTTTGTTGGAAAAAATAAGAAAACCAAAAAAATATGACCTTAACTAGATTTGAACCTGTAAACTCTCCCAAACCAAGCATAGTCAAAACCAATTTGGCTAGAGAGCTAGTCATTAATGTTTCTCAAAAAATGTGCATTTAATTATTTGGGTTGTGTATGACAGTGTAAAGAATAATAATTTGGAGTTAATTGTGCATATGAAATAGATTCGAACATACAACCAATCAACACAACATAGAGCATGACATGCTCCTTCAAACCAATGCACCACAACAGAACTTGTGACCTTACAACCTATGCCTTCATACTAATGTAACACAACAGGGCTTATGTTTTGCACCTTCATTCTAAAACTATACAAATCACAACATTGTGTCTTTAGGTAATCAACAAAAATCACGACCTGTTCCTATAGGAAGCCAACACAATAAAGAGCACAAAATGTGCCTACGAGCAACCAATATAACATATATCATGACCTTGCGCCTTCGAGCACCCAACATAATAAAAATCATGACTTGTGACTATAGGAAACCAATACAATAGAGAGAACGACCTTGTGCCTTTAGGTAACCAACACAATAGAGAGCATGACCTGTTCCTACAGGAAACTAATAGAATAAAAATCATGACCTTGTGCCTTTGGGAAACCAACACAATGGAGAGCACAACCTATGAAATAAATCACAATAGAGAACACGACCTTGCGACCTTTGGGAAACCAACACAATGGAGAGCACAACCTTGCGACCTTTGGGAAACCAACATAAAAATAGAAAAACATATGCTTACGCTTCCCAAAAAAGATCACATCATGGGTCATTCAACTGTGCAACCAAAGAAAGAAAACTTGGTCTAAAAAACACATAAAATCTGAGTCAATTCTTAATGTCTCTTATTATACAAATATTTCAATCATCGAGCACACCTTAAATCAAACTGACCACCCTCGTATATAAGAGAGAGAACCTAGGATTGATCAAGGCCAACGTGAATTTGAGGTTTGGGGGGCGACACAAATTGAGGAAGCTCCATGTTCCCTCGCCATGTGACCTAGTCATGGGTTCCATAGACAAAATGATGTTGACATCATCCTTGACACATGGCGTGCCTTGAATTGGCCACATGTCACTCAAAAACCATCCAATTAGTCAACCAAAATTCCTAGCCATCATTCCACATAGCAACTGCCAATTCATCATGCACACCAAATCTATTACTACCATGTGAATCGTGTACATCAAATCTCTTACTTCCAATATTTTTTTTTACTTAAAATTTTATGTCAATCATTATTTTTGGAAAAAAAAAACTTTCAAATGTCATCATCTTTGGACATAAATTCATAAAAATTGTTATTTTTTCAACATTTTTTATTCATTTTTTTTATAAATTCCTTTATTTAACATGTTATTTTTAGAAAAAAGGTCCCTAAATATGTTTTTTTTTTTTTTTCAATTATATCAATATGAAAAATGTGTATTTTTTGTCAAATGTTTAAAATTATTTTTCTTAGTAACAATTATTTTATGTGTATTTAAGTATTGAATAATGATATATCAAGATATAAAAAAACTCTAACTTCAAAATATTAATTTTATTTTTTTTTAACTTTTCAAAAAAGTTGAAAATTTCATTATAAAAAAAATTTGCAAAGGAAAAAAAAAACTCAAACCTGAAAACCCCTCAAAAAGAAAACATCTCTCGACGAAAAATGAGAAGAGGGATAAGACAACTTGAAAAATAGTTAAATAACCAATATTTTTAAAAAATTATGCATACCTAGGACATAAGAAAATTTAAAATGTCAAAAATATGCCCTCGAAAAAAAAGAAAAATAAATTGATGATGCATCAATGTTTTCCAAAATATGCATGAAAATCACCAACATTATAATAAAATATCCATACTTAATACATAAGAAAATTTAAAGTGTCAAAAATAAGCCCAAAATAATGGGTTGATGTTGCATCAACATTTTTTGAAATTGGCATGAAAATCACTAACATTTAAAAAAAATGTGCATACTTAATATATAAGAAAATTTAATGTGTCAAAAATATACTCCAAAAGTAAAGGTGTATTTTGAATCAACAATTTTCAAAATCAGATTATTTTTTGCAACCTCTAAAAAAGTGAGAACTCGGTACAATTCCCGTTTGGTTGGTAATTGTATTTTAAACGGTGTGTGAGCGCCATTTTCCATGGATTACAATACAAGATCATAGATTTATTTTGAATATGCTCGACATTTAACAAATTTGGTGGTTTTCATAATAAATTTGGTGTTTTTCCTGCATTGCAGTTTTCAACTTCAAACTGACATATCGTCTTATTTGGGAGGAGTTTGATCAAGTGTGATATACCATTGGAAAGGTATTGGAGAGGAATATCCAACAATGTCATATATATCTCTATTTTAACAACATAAATTCAACGAAAACTCAACAAACTTCAAGCCACTTTGACACCATTTAATGTGACCTTGTCAAGATATCAAACTTATCTTGGAGAAGACTATCCAACCATGTCATCTATAACTTGATTTCACTTCGCCTTTAACATTAATTACATAAGTTTTCATCAATGACAACACTATATCTAACAAAAAGTCATGAAACAAGGGTGATATAGAGTATCATTAGCCAAATTAATCAAAAGGAAAATGTGGACACCATCTTAGTTTTGGGGGCTCTTACTAATGAAAAATAACGAAACAATCCATAATCTAGATAAATGTCTTTTCAGATTAATCACATAATCTATTAATGGATGTTGAACAATTAACCCAAAAGGTCACATTGCTATAAAGGTAACTAAAGGAACAAAAGTAGTAGATGGAGGGTCAACGCCAAGACAACTCGGAAGAGCAGCGCACTGCACTCTTTTAGTCCATAAAGGATCAACATCAATAAGAAATAGTTGGGTTAAATGAATCCCATGCTATTTAAATAAAATATTTGTAGAAGATTCATAAGAAATAAGTGAATGATAAGGTTAAGTAAGCCTGAAAGTCTCAAGATTAACTTCAAGTGCTTAAGGTATAGGATATGTACATCAATAATGATATTAAAAAGGCTCAACAATACTTTGTATTGAAATTAGGTGAATTTTGTTACCACTTTTCAAAATTGGAGTGGACAACCAGTGAGAAAGATGCCTAGTTACAATCATAGCGCATAGACAATGAGGCATCAAACCATATCATTGATTTGAAAAAGAAGCATTGGAGCATTCTAGATTCTCTACCCTGATTAAAAAGAAAAAGGTAAGGGATAGGTCCTCGGTTTACGTTTGGAAGTCAGAGTGTAATATAGTTATAGAATTTGTGGAAGAAGTAATGGATATACCCAAACACATGTGGTTTTTTTAATGCCGAAATGATTGAAGAGTGGGACCTCGAATCCATAGAAGATTCACCCAGTGCCACACCCATTAAGATCAAGCTTAAGGAGATAACCAAGGTCTAATCAAACATAGCTAATGAAATTAGACAAATTTTGAAAGTTGACAGTGGATTGATTGACAATTTCATAATCCCCGCTAGCAAAGTTGTGATCCAACTTGACTATCACATAGTTGGTATGAAAAAGGATGTCAAAAAATAATTAATATGGTGTTTAAATGTGATCAATAGTTATAGACAATGGAGAGCCACCAGATACCCAAAATCCTAGATATTCATGTGCAATAGAAGGCATATTGTCATGAGTTACTCTCTCAAAGTTTCTAATGCTTCAATAGTAACGATGTAGTTACCAACAAAGAGAGAAAAAAATTTAACTGTCTTACGATATATAAATAGGGAAACACCCCTAGGACTGAAATATATATATATATATATATATATATATATATATATATATATATATATATATATATATATATATATATATATTAAAAAATTAAAAATAAATAAATAAATGGGTTGAGGAGCAAGAAAGGGTGGATGCTTCCTATTAAGACATCTTCTTGCAATATTTTGTAAAGAAGTCTTCACTCGATGATTAATTCAATAAACTATTCATAATATAGATATGTCTCCTTTTGTGTGGTAATTTTTAACAATGCTTTTTTAAAAATATTGCCTATTTTCCATAATTTTATTAATGAGTCAAGGTTTTATTGCAATCAATTAATCAGTCACAAGATTGAATACGATAATAGTGAATGTATAATAAATCAATATCTTGGTTAATCTAAATTGTTGATTTTTTTTTGTTACTCAAGAAAAAAAAATGAGACAGTGACTTGAATGCATCCAATGTATAAGCAAACCTCCCCAACTTAAAATTATCTCCCAAATAGAATATAAAAGGATAAATTGACATAAAGGCAGCAATAGAAATATAACTCAGAGAAAAAGAAATTACCCTAGCACATAGGTGAAATTTCCAACTGAAAATGTATATCTTGTAATGGCCTCAGGTTGAAGATTACCACACCAAATGAGAGCATGTTTAATTAGGGTTTGTGATCAAGTTTTCTCCCTCATTGATGGCAAGTTAAATAGCCTTGTCAACACAATAGATGGGTCTGATGGCCTCATGGGAATTTAAAATTCTAAAATTCAAGTTAGTCCCCAAATATTTGTTTTATATGCCATAAGGCATGTGCAAGGCCCTAAATAACCACAAAGACCATAGAGGAAATTGATTAACTATGATTGTTGTATGGGATGGTGATTAGTGTGCAATGGAGTCTATTAAGGTGTAGGCTCTAGGGACATAAGTTTTAATGATTCACTGTAATGACCATGGGTCATGCAATGGGTCCTCTTGTATGGGATTATTAGGCCTATGTTTTTCGTCATACATATTATATTATGTAATTATGAGTAATACCTGGTAAATATGTAAAGTAAAAAGTAAATGAAGGGTTGATTGTACCAACCACATCATCTATATATAATTATGCATGAAGTCTAATAGAAAACTTGATTGGAATTCCTTCCCAAACTCTGTTTCTCTTTGTGTGTTCTCATATGTGTGTTCTTGATGGTATTATTGTAATATAACATGTTCTTGCATGTTGTAAGTTAGGCTTACAACATATGGTGTTGTTGCCTCATTCATTTGGCTGGGTGAAAACAAGAACAAATGAGGGACTGGACTGAACCTGCAAGAAGATAAAGCGAATAAACTTGCATGAGGAAAACTCCAAGTGAAGATTTGTTATAGAATTGTTACCCAAGAAAAGTTTTTTCTCTAGAAATTTTTTGAAATAGTTTCTGGATAAATCACATAAGATTTAAGATTTATCAATGTTTCGAGCCTCTAGAAAATTGTTCATGAATGCTAAGGATCATAGTAGGGAAATTTTGTAACTTTCAAGTTATAAAGAAAACGTATTTGTGAATCTACTGTTAAAAATGTGACAACAAATATTGTAAATTTACTAATTACCTATGTAGTTGAAATAACAAAATGTAGGTTGAATAACGAGATGTAGTTAGAGTAACGAAATATGTCTAGGTTTAATAAGATGGCCTGAGAGGCTTGTAATGGAACAGAGAATTTGATCAATAAAGTTTATAAGAGAATTTATCCTTCAGTTCAGTTTCCAATTCAATTATATTTCTCCTGTTTTACTTCTTTCCCACAACAAGTGGTATCAGAGGCAGTCGAGTGAATGAAAGCCTGTGTTTAAAATTCGATTTCCAAGAGCCATTCTTCCCGCTAGCCGAGTGAGAGAATGCTTGTCTGGTGTGTTATTCAGCAGAAAACCAAGCCAACCGTGAAGGGGGAGAGCCAGCCCACAGCGCCGCCCGTCAGAAAGGTCGACTGTAAAAACCAGCCGCCGTTGATAGAAGTCTGCCCATCCACCATGAGGAGCCAGCCTTTGCACAGCCAAATTGACGTTTTGCATAGAAATAAAGGGTCGCTGCACGATAAGAAAGGAGCAGCTGCTACCGAAGAAAGAGGGAAGTAGCCGCCGTGAAAAAAGGGAGGCCGTTGTGAGAAAAGAATTAGCAGCCATCTAGCAGTAAGATAAAAGGAGTCGTTAAGTACAAGGCTCGGGCCATCCAAAGAATCCGTCATTGAAGCTAGACATTGACAAGGAGGGAAGTCGCCATCGAGTCTGGAGATGAGAGCGAACAATTGCTGAAGAGGAGTTGCACCGTGAGAGAAGTCTGCCATCCGTTGCTGGAGAAATCATTTGCTGGAAGAAAAAGAAATCCGCCCAATAAATTGTTTGTAGTGAGTAATCGTAAATCCTAAAATTTGAAGAACACAATTTTTTTTTTTTTTTATGGCAGACAATATAGAAGAAACATAATTTTTTAAAGGATTCAGTGTGAGGGAAAGAGTTCGAACAATTTTTTATTTAAAACAGGGTTTGAACAGTTGGTTTGAACAATTTTTTTAAAAAACAGCCTTTTGTTTTTGATAAGATTCATTTGAATTTAAAAAGAGGCTCAGTTTCTTTTTCAGAGAAAGGGTTTTTTTTTGAAAAAAAATTATTTTAAAGGGTGTATGAATTTTAAATGGTGTAGGGATTTCGTGAAAGAGAAAATTTCTATTTAAAATTAGTAGGAGAAATAAGAGACTTCTTAAAACTCTAGCAGAATAAGGGAAAATAGCTGCAACCCTTGAAACCCTAGAAGAAGAGTGGAAATTTTGTATTTGTAGAAAGAAGGGAAATCTGAAACCCTAGGAGGGAGAAATGGCGAAAATGAAAAATGCAAGATTTGAGGTGGAGAAATTCACCTGAAAAAACAATTTTGCTTTGTGGAAACTGAAGGTTAGGGATTTTCTAGTGCAACAAGGGTTGCACAAGGCACTTGACAGGGTAACTAAAAAACCAGCAAGCATGTCAAACTCGGACTGGGAGGACTTGGATGCCCGAGCTCTCAGTACCGTTCAGTTGTGTTTGGCAGACGAAGTACTCTTCAATATTGTTGAAGAGAATACAACTGCAGGGTTGTGGAAGAAATTGGAAACTCTCTATATGACAAAATCTTTGACTAACAGAATATATTTAAAGAGACAACTGTACAGCCTTCGGATGAAGGAGGGTACGAAAATTGCAGATCACTTAAATGTTTTTAATACACTTATTTGCCAGTTGTCTGATATGGAAGTAAAGATGGAGGAAGAAGACAAGGCAATAACCTTGTTGTGTTCCCTACCGGAGTCATGGGATCACTTCGTGACCTCAGTCAGTTTGAGCACTGCCGATTCATTAAAATTTGAATCTGTCGTGGGTGCTCTCTTATCTGAAGAGGTACGAAGACAATCTAGCATCGAGACTTTTGCACCTGAAGCCATGGTAGCTAGAGGTCGGTCAAAGGAACGGGGGGAGAAGACAAGAGGTTCTTCCAGATCGAAGTCAAAGGGCGGCAAGAAGAGTAAATCAAAATGCTGGTACTGCAACAAATCGGGACATCTCAAAAAGGATTGCTGGAAACGGAAGGAGGTGGAAAACAACAAGGAAGCAAATCAGGTTGATTCAAGTATGGATGATGAGGTTTTAATTGCTGAAGAACTCCCTGTATGTAATATCTCACAAGATTCTAACTATTGGCTATTAGACTCTGGTGCTTCTCATCATATGAGTCCGCACCGAAATTGGTTTTCATCATATGAAACTGTAGATGGTAATTCTGTATTCATGGGAAATAATGCATCTTGTCAGACTGCTGGGATTGGAAATGTGAAAATTAAAATGTATGATGGTACAATTAAAACCTTTTTTGATGTTAGGCATGTACCTGATCTAAAGAAAAACTTGATTTCCTTGGGAGTTTTGGATTCGCATGGTTATAAGTTTACAGGTCAGAATGAAGTGTTGAAAGTCTCGAAAGGAGCCTTGGTTGTTATGAAGGCTGAAAAGGTCGGAAACTTGTACAGACTCAAGGGAAGCACTCAATTCAGTGAAGCAGCGATCGTGTCAGATAAAGCAGAAGAAGGTTCTCGTCTATGGCATCAGCGGTTGGGTCACATGAGCGAGAAAGGTCTTCAAGTACTGATGAATCGCAAGATACTTCCTGATTTGAAATCCTTGAAGTTGGATTTTTGTAAATATTGTGTGTTTGGAAAACAATGTAAACAAAGATTCAAGTCTGGCAATCATAATAGCAAGCAGATTTTGGACTATATTCATTCTGATCTGTGGGGACCATCTCCTACTGTGCCCTATGGAGGTGCCTTGTATTTTTTAACTTTTATTGATTATTTCTCCATAAAAGTTTGGGTCTATATGTTGAAAAAGAAAGCTGATGTGTTTAATGTGTTTAAACAATTTAAAACAATGGTGGAAAAGAAAACAGGCAAATCAATCAAATGTTTAAGAACTAAAAATGGCAGTGAATTTACCTCTTTAGAATTTGAACAATTTTGTAAGGATGAAGGGATAGTTAGACATAAAACTGTTGTTTATACTCCTCAGCAGAATGGAGTTGCTGAACGGATGAATCGGACTCTTATGGAAAGAGCCAGAAACATGATTAGTAATGCTAATCTACAAAAGGAGTTGTGGGCAGAAGCAATATCTACTGCTTGTTATTTGGTTAACAGATCACCTTCGGTTGCAATAAACTGTCAAATTCCTGAAGAAGTTTGGTCGGGTCAGTCTTGTGATTATTCGCATTTGAATATTTTTGGTTGTGATGCCTATGTTCTTATTCCTAGAAATCAGCATTCAAAATTAGATCCAAAATCAAAATGTTGTGTCTTTGTTGGATATGATTATTCAGTGAAGGGATATAGGTTGTGGGATCCTACTTCACGGAAGATAGTCATTAGTAGAGATGTAACATTTGATGAATCATCTCTTTTAAAATCAGATGTTGAAAAAGTTGAACAGAAGCAGGTATCGCCAGGTCAGCAGATTCAGTTGGAGACTGTACCTTTTCCAGAAATTCGAAAGGAAGGAGAGACTTCTAAAAAAGGTGGAGAAGCAGAGGAAACTGGAGAAATTCCATAATCCAGTCAGTAACCAGTCACTCTAAGAAGGTATACAAGGGAAAGAAGAACACCAAAAAGGTATGAAGACTCTGCTTCATCGTTTGCATTGATTACTGAAGATGGGGAACCATCTTGTTATCAGGAATCAGTTGATGATGCAGATAGCAAGATATGGACAAAGGATATGGAAGAAGAAATGGACTCCTTAGCCAAGAGCAATACCTGGGATCTTGTAGAACTTCCTGACAGGAGAACCGTTTTTGGGTGCAAATGGGTCTTCAAGTTGAAGAGAAAAGTTGATGGAAGTATCGAAAGGTATAAGGCGAGATTGGTTGCAAAAGGGTATTCTCAGGTTGAAGGTATTGACTTTCATGAGATATTTTCACCTGTAGTTAAACTTGTTTCTATTCGTACTGTGTTAGCACTAACTGCTTTACTTGACCTTGAGTTAGAACAGTTAGATGTTAAAAAAAACTTTCTTCATGGTGATTTGGATGAAGAGATATATAGGGATCAACCAGAAGGTTTTGTACAAGGTCACAGCAGAAGATTAGTTTGCAAGCTCAGGAAATCATTGTATGGCCTGAGGCAGTCGCCTAGGCAATAGTACAAGAAGTTTGATTCCTTCATGATGAGCCAGAATTTTATCAAAAGTGAGTATGATCATTGTGTATACTTCAAAAGTTTCAATGGCATATTCATTATCTTGGTGTTGTATGTTGATGATATGCTTATTGCAAGAAAAAGCATGGAATAAATCCGCAGGTTAAAGGCTCAGCTATCTAGGACGTTTGAAATGAAGGATCTTGGAGCAGAAAAACATATCTTGGGCATGGAGTTACACAGAGACAGGAAGAATGGTAAGCTTTTGTTATCACAACAGAAGTATGTGGATAAAATACTTGAAAATTTCGGTATGAACAATGTGAAACCTGTTAATGTTCCATTAACTTCCCATTTTAAGCTTTCTTCGGATTTGAGTCCTAGAACTAATGAAGAAAATCAGTGTATGTCTCGTGTACCATATGCAAATGCGGTAGGAAACTTAATGCATGCGATGGTATCTGTTGAAAATGCAACAAGATGATGGAGCTTGGTGAAATGAAGTCGCCTTCACCAAGTGGGCCCGCAGGCTATTTTTGGCGCAAAGTCTATTTTTAGACTATGTCTATTTTTAGACATATGGATCATGTACTGGGAGTGGCAGTATGCTATTCTTGGAGGATTGGTCATGTTGGTAAAAATAGATGGACCTCTATTTTTAGACATTTTGGTGGAAGTCTATTTTTAGACTGCCTATCCTAAAAATAGAAAAGTCAAATATTATTTACCCTTAATAATATTTGGACTCTTAACTTCAGTTTACTCTCTTGGAGCACTTCAGTTTGACCCCCAGAGGTGGGGCATGCAGCTGACATGAGGATATATGCTATTCCCATGGTTTTGTGAGCTAATGCATGGTTGACTTCAGTTAGAGCTCAAGTGGCGGAGTTCGGTGGAGTTGATTGAGGAGTTGATGGGGTTGAGACTAGTTGAACTAGTTGTGATCAGTTTAACTGGCGATTACACTAGAGATGAGTTGGGTGAATTAAATATTATTTAATTCATTGATTATTAACTCATAATTCAACTAAAGAACACATCAGTTAACTCAGTGCATGGACAGTTCAGTGAAGACAAGTGGAAGAGGTAGATGAAAGGGTGAGATTGACAGCAGTTGTACATTAGTTGTGCATGAGATTTGCACAATCAGTGGGATGATTATGCCAATGATGATTGCGCTGTTCAAGCAAGGTGAATTCGAACTTGGTTCAGCTACATTCACACTTTGTATTGCGCAGTAGAGGCAGGCAGACTTGTGGAGGAGTTTTGAACCCGTGATCGGTTCAAACTGAGCTAGTTTTGTGTGTAGCTTTTGGAGACAGTACTGAGTACTTGTGAGGAGTATTGTATTGTGTAAAGTTACATTTTTCTCATCCATTATATGATACATATAGCTGGGGGTTTTCAGCTATAATCTTTCCCCATACATATTGTGTTAAATGTGTGTGATGAATTGATGTTCTGTCGCTTCTTTTCTTTCCGCATGTGACGATTAATTGTAGAAGAGATTATGTGTTTTGCATGCAATTCGAATTGATGTGTGACCAGGTTAATCTCAGTGGATAAACATTCATTATTCATCAAATTTCTACATGGTATCGGAGTGATATTAATCGTCGAAGATCTATTACGATGATTGCAATTTATTTCCTCGGACAGAGCCTGCATAAGGGCCAGGTAGCCTCTGGAATTCATCTTTCTATGAAAGTGAAAGGTCTGGTAAATGCCCATGCAGTCAATCTCTGATTTGGGAATAATTTTTTCTCAAGTGTAGATCGGAAGCGGTTGAGTTATTAGCTGGTGATGAAATTTGAATTTGCAGATTTGTGTTCTTGGTGCCGAGGCGAAAATGTCTTTCAACGGATTGCGACTAGAATATGCCTTGGAAGGCAGTTCAAATTATGTTGCATGGAAAGACCACATGGAGGTTGTATTAGATGATAATGGGCTGTTGGAATTCGTGGAGAAAGAGATTCCAAAGCCTAATTCTACTAATGCTGCTGTTGTCGAAGCATGGCAAAAGAAACAAGCAAAATGTCGAAGGATCCTGTTGGAGGGTGTAAAGGATCACATTGTGTCCAGCCTGCATGGAAAGGCTTCTACATATTTGATTTGGAAAGCCTTGACAGATCTATACCAAAGCAAGAGTAACCAAAGGAAGCTGGCGCTCAAAGATAGACTCAGGAACATCAAGATGGAGAAAGGAGACAGCATACCCAAGTACCTCACAAGGATCACCCAATGCAGGGATGAGCTGGGAAGTGTGGGGGTGACTGTAGATGATGAGGAACTGGTGAGCTTGGCTCTCCTGGGTCTTCCGAGAAGTTGGCATGCGTATCAGGATAGTGTCAATGGTCGGGAGAAATTGCCCGGATGGGAAAGACTGTGGTTTGATCTGGTGCAAGAGGAGATCCGGCGAAATACCAGGGACAGATCTTCATCAAAGGGAGATGATGAAGAAAACTGCGCTTTGGCTGCCAAAGCAAAGAAGGGGAAGAGCAAGAAATATTCTCATTCTGGTGCAAAGGGCAAGAAGCAAGACATGGCTAAGGTGAAGTGTTTTCACTGCCATGATCACGGACATTATGCCACAAATTGTCTGAAGAAGAAGAAAAACAAGCAAGCTGCTAGATCCGAAGATGGAGAGGCCTTGGCCTCGCAGTTTGAGTTAGATTTTTCGCTGATCGCATGCTTGGTATCAAGTGTGATGAGATCAGTGTGGTTCTTGGACAGTGGTGCGTCATTTCACATGACAGGAGATCAAGATTTATTTTCTGATCTGGAAGACAAAGATCTGGGCGTGCACATCGAGATGGGCGATGATGGTAGATACAGTGCGACCGGTATCGGTACCATATCCTTTCAGAGGGACTCTGGTAAACCCTTCGTATTGAAGGATGTGATGCATGTGCCCAGATTGAAGAAAAACCTGATCTCTGTGGCGATGTTGGAAGACAAGGGGTATGATGTGGTCTTCAGTGAAGGAAAAGCTTTCTTGCGCAGTAAGACTACTATAGAAACCCGAAAGATAGGGGTTCGAGTCAAGAACCTTTATCAGTTGCAAGTAGATGGCTGCGCAGCAATGGCATGCAAGGCGGAAGGAGTGGTGAGCCAGGATGATGAGGGTGAGTTGTGGCACTGGAGATTGGGCCACTTTCACCATGGAGCTTTGAAGATACTGCAGCAGATCTCTACTGGACTTCCTAAGGGTACACTTGCGCAGTCAGATCAGTGCAAGGGATGTACCTTAGGAAATTTTGTGAAAGCCACCTTTCACGAGAAGGATAGTTGCACCACGACGGTCCTTGAGAGAGTTCACACAGACGTGTGTGGTCCTTTCTCAGTAGCTTCGACAGCAAACAACAAATACTATGTGATCTTTGTTGATGATTTCTCTCGAAAGTGCTAGATCTCCTTCATGCAGAAGAAGAGTGATACATTCGCTAAGTTCTGTGAGTTTAAAGCACCGGTCGAGAAGGAATCGAGGAAGAAGGTGAAGGCTCTTAGGAGCGACAATGGTGGTGAATTCATCTCTGCTGAATTCAAGGACTTTTGCAACGCAGAAGGGATTCGGAGAGATCTCATCGCACCCCATAACCCACAACAGAACGGGGTAGCTGAGCGAAAGAACAGAATGATCATGGGTGTTGCACGGGCGATGTTGCATGATCAGGGCCTACCCCTTCACTTGTGGGTTGAGGCATGCAACACAGCAGTATATGTGCAGAACTGTTGTCCTCACAAGATACTTGGCATGAGTACACCCGAGGAGGCGTTTTCTGGCAGGAGGCCTGACATTTCCCATTTGAGGATTTTCGGTTCACCTGTGTACGTGCATGTCACAAAGGATGCCAGAAAGAAGCTGGAGTCGACCGCAGAGGAAGGGATATTTGTGGGGTACATTGATACACCCCACAACTATCGATTGTATTTTCCAGATAGTCGCAAGACTGTTGTGCGACGGGATATCAAATTTTAGGAGGAGAAAGCCATGCAGTGTTCGCTTGAGAGGGAGCCACACTTGCATGCAGAGGAGGAGCTGTTAGCTCCCAAGGATGAGTCTCAGGATGTGGATCAGCCACAATATGAGGTTCATGGAGGGGAAGAGACCACTCATGCAGCGCCAACCATCATAGGGCGCAAGCGCACTACAGAAGCTGAGCGACTGGCTCAAGATGCAGAGAAGGTTGTAGGACCACCTACAGCACAGTGCAGACAGAGGCAGTCACCGAATCGGTACACTGGATACATGGCTCTTGTGAGTCAATGTGTTGTGACGGAGCCATCCTCTTTTGAGGAAGCTGTGGAGGAACCCGCATGGGTTGATGCCATGATCGAAGAATATGATTCGATCGTCAGGAACAGTGCATGGGAGATTGTCCCAAGACCGGTTGGGAAATCAGTGGTGGGTTCGCGATGGATCTACAAGGTGAAGCAGGCGGCTGACGGGAGTGTGGAGAAGTACAAGGCGAGATTTGTCGCCCGTGGCTTTTCACAGATCGAGGGGATTGACTATGAGGAGACCTTTGCACCTGTCGCAAGGTACTCTTCCATACGAACGATCCTTGCTCTCTCAGCGCAGATAGGGTGGCACATTCATCAGATGGATGTGAAGACTGCGTTCCTCAATGGAGTTATTGAGGAAGAGGTGTACATAGAGCAGCCTGAAGGTTTTGAGATCTTCAGCAGTGAGTCGCATGTGTGCCGACTCAAGAGAGCACTGTACGGGCTGAAGC